>BMAO01034633.1:0-28153 GCA_019973975.1 Trichonephila clavata
TCAGACACAGGGTTGTTGCCAGTTGATCCAACCTTTTGTAAACCAATCGACACTATTGTTGATGAAACAAAACCGTAAGTTTTTCCAACCGAATTTTTGAATTCTTTAGATATATCAGGAATATCACCACATAATCTTCAGTTGGTTCCCTGGTTATTATCTGTGTAACTTAAATTCACCTAGCTAATGCAACGGGACACGTTTAATAATCAAAAGAAAATTATTCCGGGAACTTCTTGATGTAAACATTTGACTGTAAAGTTTGATTGAAAATTCCGGTTCTGCTACTACAGAATTTGTTGCCACGTATTCCACTGATACCGTCAGAATCTCTAATACCATTCAAAAGGCTTCAATTCTGATTCGTTTGGCTTTCGCGATAACCATAAATGAATCTGAAACCGAACAATATTCATTTGATACTTGGACTTAGAAAATCCATGTTTCTCGAATGGGCAACTAGGTGCCACATGCTCACGTGTGCGGAAACCGTTGAATCTATTTGAGTGAGCAAATACGGGTTACCGAAAAATATTGTGCACCGATTAGCGATTAGTCGTATAAAATTATTATTTGTTATACTTTAAAATGATACAAATAACTTAAGAAATTGCAAAGAATCAACGTTGTTCACCACATTTATAAAATTAAATCTTCATATGTTGTTAATTAATGACTTCGTTAGTAATTCATGCATTATACTACACTCAAATAGGAGATGATTGAAATGCAAAATTAAAATAATTTGTTGTTTTATACTTTATTTCAATCCTCCAAAATATAAACGAAGATTAATTTGACTGCATTGAATAACTTAGAATAATATTGAACTAACGTATTAAAACACAGTCACAGCAACGCGTGCCGGGTCAGCTAGTAAGTTTATAAAATGTAGTAAATATTTTCTGATCTACTTATTTCAAGAGAAAAATAAAGAAGTTATTTACACTGAAAAATTAATTATTTCCGATATTTTCATCTTTATTTTCATTTATATTACACAAAAAAGGACAGACTCCTGATATACAATCATCCCCTTATACTACCGTTTAAAACTACTATGTAATTTAAAAACATATTTAAATAAATTTTCTAGATAAAGATGGTCATTTTGCTTAAATATTCAAACATATTTTTTTTTAATGTTCGACGTAAGTTAAGCAAATCAATGAGAAGTCTCAAAGATAACTTCACAAACATTATATCGAGATTAAAATCACAAAGTGGAGGAGAAGAAAGATGTGCTGATCAAATATTTATTTCAAATAGGTGAGTGTTCAAACAAACTAGAAAATTTATTCTATTCATCATTTATGATATGCTGCAAAGATAGAATTATGATTATTTTGTAATGATGAGAGGCTGGCCGGCAATGGAGTTGGCCCTTAAATAATCAGTAATTTGTATATCCCCCTTGTTTATAAGATATGGTCGGAATTCCTTAGCTGAGGGACCAGCACCGGGTGTCCCGGGTTTGTCAACGAGCACGCAGGGTGAACGGACCCATAAATTTAATTAAAAATGCAACTTTTGTAACTTTGCGCTTGGTGACTGTCCAATGACGCCGCTTGGACAAAGAGTGCGCGTAGGCACAAATGGTGGGATTTGCCCTCCCTTAAAAGGGCGTAGAGTGACAATTTTCGGCAGATTCACACTCACTAAAATGCTTTTCTGATTCTTAAATTTTTAGAAAAAACCTTAGATCTTCTTGCCCGGTGGACAATGCCAGCCCCCATCACCTCGCCTCCGTTTCAGATAAGTGAAATTCTTAATGTTTGTTCATAGTTCTCTTATTCTTCAATTTTAATAGTGCTTAATCTAAATGCTAAATTTCGTAATGTATTCTAATTGTAATAAACTAATTTAATTTAATTTTAATCCGAGTAATTTCATTAGTTTTGCATTGTCTCAATAATTCATTTGAAGTACTAGCCACTATGTTGATGCGGACTACTAAGTTAAATAAGCGAATCTGGGTAGTTTCTAAGATGTTAGTTAAATTCAGCAGAAACTTAAAGTAAAATTAGTCAGCGCCGCATCAGTAATAAAGTTAGTTACAAAAAGTAAGTAAAAAAATTTACCATTTATAAAATGCAAATATCAAAGAAGGATTTCCCTGAAATTAAAGATGAACTGAGAAAGGACAATAGAGATAATAAATAAGTAAAGTAAGAACTATAGAAAATTACCTCGACTTTGGTTAGACAATATGAACAGTACTTAAAGTTGTGTTTTTTCAGTATATATATATATATATAAAAACGACAAAGAAAGTAGTTAATCATTTAGTTTATTTCAGTCTTTGCACATTCATACTTCTCAACTACTTTATTTTTAAAAAGAAGATTTATTTTCCACCCATGTAAGCAATTTAATTATATTGCATTCAAATTGATCCTTCAAAATACAATGCATGGATTTAAATTACTTCCGTTTCCTTTTTGTCAAACTAAAATATGCACACAATGCTCGGAATATAAAATGTCTACACGCGTCAACCGTTTACTATTTAATGGTTGATAAATCTTTTGGTCGAGAAAGAAAGAAATGTGCTAAAAGATAGTAACTATAAATTATTCATGAAAAAATACAGTATTCATGAACGAGCACCAACACAAAAAACTTACTTTAAGCCTTTAGTAATATTGCGTAATATAGCTATTTTGGATGATACCATGAATTCAAAATAATTTAGTTTCTGAGAAGTTGTTAAAAGATTTGCTTTAATTCTGTTTTATAACTAAATATCTAATAGTAAATAATTATCTATTTGCATTACACAGCAATAGTAAATCAAAATATACCGAAACTGTATTCAAAATAACAAGATGCTTTTCTTAATGCGCACTATATAGGTAGATCAAAAAGTTCCCGAAATAGGTAAATTACAAATTATTAAAAAATAGAACAATAATTAAATCTTATTGGTCTTCCAGGTAGTGGCTTCCTGGATCCACACACTAGTTCCAGCGTTCGTATAACTGTTCAAAAAACTCATGGAATTCATTTTTTGAAAGGTCCTCCTTCAGTTGCTTCATTGCATTTTGGATCACCACATTTGAATCCACAAAACGATGCCCCTTCAATTTTACGAGGGCTGTTTTTTAAGTAAGGTCCGTTTGTTTTTCAAAAAATAACAACAATATTTTGATTCAAAAAAACCTTTATTTTAGGATTGTACATACTGTTGCCTATTTTTCTACATAGTTGCCGAGTTTATTAATGCACTTGTCATACCTTAGAACTAAGTTTTGAAAATCCTCTTCAAAGAAGTCTGCCACCTGGTCGGACAGCCAAGAGTTCACTGCCGCTTTCCCTTCTTCATTGTCACGGAAGCGCTTCGCACCAAGACTGTGTTTAAGGTACCGGAAAGGGTGGAAATCGTTAGAGGAGCAGGGTCGGGGCTGTATGGTGCAAGGTCCAAAACCTCTCAGCCAAAAGATTCGATTACGCCCCGAGTCGTTCGAGAAGTGTGAGGCCCTGCTTTATCGTGGAGGAGCAAAACACCTTTTGACAGCATGCCACGCCGTTAAGAAGTGAAAGCGGCCGTAAACTCTTGGCTGTCCGATCAGGCGGTAGACTTCTTTGAAGAGGATTTTCAAAACTTACTTCTAAGGTATGACAAGTGCATCAATAAACTCGGCAACTATGTATAAAAATAGGCAAAAGTATGTACAATCCTAAAATAAAGGTTTTTTGAGACAAAATATTGTTATTTTTTAAAAAAACAAACGTACCTTACTTAACAGGGGAAAAAAAACCTCGTATTTTCAGCCAAAAAACAGGTAAAAATCCTCTGGTACTGGAATCGTTTCCGTATGCTTTCTTCAACATCTCGAGCGTCTCAGGTGATTTCAAAACACAGAATTTGATGCTTGCATGCAGCTCCAAAGACGACATTGCAAAATCCGGCGAATGAAAAATTCGCTGTTTCAGAAATGATATGCAGCTAACGTCAACAGTACAGAAAATAAATCCCAGGTGGCTGTGTGTTTTCTTTATTAGTGATTTCAACCCCCAAAACAGATATTTCCCTTCCAACGAACACCTGTGTGAATGTAGATGACCAATCCGGGAACTTTTTGACTCTAGTAATATGTGACTAAAATTGCTTCATGCAAGAGTTATACTGTGACAAGATATTCTGAGATAGATTTGTTCGAGATAGAAGTCATAGAAAAGCCGAGTTTCTTGCAAAATTTTTCTAACAAAAAGGACTGATATTGTTATGATTTTGAAAGAGAACTGGAGAATTTTTTTAAACACAATATACTCTAATAATGTTAAATCCATTCTCGAGAAGTTCAAAAACTTGTGCTTTTCAATGATAATAATATAATCAATACAGAAATATTGAGTTTGTATCATTGTCATATTATTCGTATGTAATCTGGCATCACTTAACTTTGTTTTCTGTATTGGCAACGCCTGGAGGAGACAGTCTGTAAACAGCAATCATGTAACCTCACTTCTAAGTTATTAAAAGCTTAATTCCGTCCATTCAACTCTCCTTGTCTTATTTATAGTACAATTTTAATAACTTAGAAGTTTTCTTGAATCGTTTCGTTTTCAAATTTAATAATAGAACAACTGCTGAAACCTGAAAGATTCGATATCGATCCCTCGGGTCATAATGCGGAAACAAAATGGCGCCATTGGAAAAAAACTTTTGGAAACTTTTAGGAGGCATAAAATCCTTACAGAAGAAAATAACTTCCTTTGCTGAGTAACTATGTAACCTCAAATGTTTACCAGTTCATTAATGATTGCACAACTTATGCTCAAGCTATTGCAATACTTGATTCACTTTTATAAAGAAATGTAACGTTATATTCGCTAGACAATGTTGTCGACGTGAAATCAACAAACGGAAGAAACTGTCAGTGAATATTACAAGTTTTAAACCAATTGAGTAAAGACTGTGACTTTACTGATGTAAGGGCTGAGGAATACCGAAAGGAGTATATTAGAGATGCTTTCATACGAGGATTAAAATGTTCTCGCATTCGCCAACGACTCCTCGAAATATATCGATGACTCTCGATCAAGCTTTGAGAAAGCTAGAACCCTCGAATCAGCCGAAGTGCATGCAGCTTCTTATATGGGAAGTTCTTTCCCAGTACAATCTGCAGCAATGAAAACTGGCGATTTTCAGAAGAAACCATAGAAACATCAGCGGCTTCCTCCTTCTCAAGATCTCAAAAATGCTTCTTTGGTGGAAATGACTTGCACTCACGAACCAATTGTCCAGCTAGAGATGTTATATACAGAAAATGTGGGGAAAAGGGACATTACCTGCGAGTGTGCAAATCTGGACCTAGTAGAAATTCTTCAAATGTGGCGGCTTCTTCAAACTTATTGGCAGCTATTTCAGGATCTACTCAATGTCTCCAGAAATCAATTGTTAAGGCATTGGTTAATAACATTCAGCTCAGTGCATAGATTGATACAGGGAGCTCTCTTAGTTTTCTGAACGAAAAACATGTGGCGAAATGTAAATCAAAAATTGAACCATATTTTGGAAAAATATCCATGGCAAACTCCTCCATGGTGACTGAAACAGTGGGTGTTTGTAGAGTTAATTTAAAATCGAAAACTTCACTTATCAAAATGTGGAACTTTTAGTTATGAAAAATCTTTGTAGTGATGTTTTGATTGGCCATGATATTCTAAACATATATTCATCAGTAGAAATTGGATTTGATGGTAATAGACCTCCACTAACAATTTGTTCTTTGGCTGTAGCATAAGTACCTCCTGTTTCATTATTTCTAACTTGAATCCAGACTGTAGACCATTGGTTACAAAGTCGAGACGTCATACTGATGAAGACAATATTTTATAGCATTGGAAGTTCAGAAACTTCTTCAGGAAGGAGTCATTGAACCAAGTAATTCACCGTGGAGGGCTCAAGCCTTTGTCATTAGAGGAGAAAATCATAAGCCCAGAATGGTATAGTTGACTACTCTCAAACAATTAATAAATACACGTTACTGGATGCTTACCCTTTGCCTAAAATAGAAGAGGTAATTTTGAAAATTTCAAAAAATAAAGTTTTAGCAAAATTGATCTCCAAAGTGCCTACCATCAAATTCCTATCCAGGATAGCGAGAGACATTACACAGCTTTTGAAGCTTGTGGAAATCTCTATCAGTTTTTACGTGTTCCTTTTGGGGTTACTAATGGAGTAGCTTGTTTTCAAAGAGTCATTGACAGAATTATTGAGGATGAAGGACTCACCCTTACATATCCATTCATTGATGATGTTACTGTGTGTGGAAAAGATCAAAAAGAACATGATGACAACTTAGAGAGTTCCTGACTGTGGCAAAAAAGTATAATTTGACCCTAAATGAAGATAAGTGTACCTAGTCAAGTAATTCTGTCCATTTGCTAGGCTACATTGTTCAGGATGGTATAATTAAACCAGATCCTGAACGACTAAAACCTTTGAGAGTATGCCTGTTCCGAAAGACTCATCTGCATTGCAACGTGCTTTAGGAATGTTTTCCCATTATTGCCGGTGGATCCCGGGGTTTTCTCAGAAAATGCGTCCTCTTCTAGGAAAGAAACAGTTTCCTCTTTCTAGGGATGCTGTATTGACTTTTAATTCCCTGAAAGATGATGTAGCAAATGCTGCCTTGGCAACAATTGAAGATGACATACCATTTCGAGTGGAAACTGATTCATCCGATTTCGCAATTGGAGCTACCTTGAGTCAAGCTGGACGTCCTGTTGCCTTTTTCTCAAGAACCTTAAATACATCTGAATTGAGACATTCATCTCCAGAAAAAGAAGCATATGCCATTGTGGAATCACTTCGTCATTGGAGACACTTCTTGATAGGAAAGCATTTTGAAGTGTTCACCGATCAACAAGCAGTCGCATTTGTATTCAATCAGCGACATGGTAGTAAAATTAAAAATGAAAAGTTAATCTGTTGGAGACTTGAACTTGCTAGTTTTAAATTTGACATTATTTATCGTCCTGGAAAGCAAAACGTGATTGCTGATACATTATCCCGTATAACTGGAGCTCTAACTCCCAGAGTCGACTTAAACAATCTTCACAACTCTCTTTGTCATCCTTGAGTGACACGAATGCATCATTGGGTTCGTTGCAAAATTCTCCCTTTTTCTTTAGAGGATATAAGGAAAGTCACAAACTCCTGTATAATATGCAATGAACTAAAGCCAAGATTTGTTAAACATGTTGGAACTCTTGTGAAAGCTACTTCCCCATTTGAAAGGTTGAATCTTGACTTTAAAGGGCCTTTACCTAGTGTTTCAAGAATCATTATGTTTTAACAATAGTTGATGAATTCTCTAGATTTCTGTTTGCTATCCTTTATAGCGGCATTTCTACAAAAACCGTAATATTGCATTTGAAGAACATTTTCTCGATTTTTGGAATGCCATCATTTATTCATTCTGACAGATGATCAACTTTCATGTCTCATGAACTAAAATCATTTTAAACATCTCAAGGAATTACTACAAGTTGTACTGCTTACTATAATCCAGCAGGAAATGGACAAGTTGAACGTTATAATGGAATAATCTGGAAAACTATACATCTTGCTGTAAGATCTAATAATATGAACATTGAACAATGGGAAGCAGTTATCCAAACAGCTCTGCATTCCATGCGCTCCTTTTTGTGTACAGCAACAAATGTCGCTCCTCATGAACGAATGTTTTCTCATCCTCGAAAATGCCATAACGGCTGTTCCATACCTACTAGGCTTACAAAGCTTGGTCCAGTTCTAATGAAAAATCAGGTGTGGGCAAACAAATATGAGCCAATTGTCCAAGAAGTGGAATTAATTGAAGCTTACCCTGACTATGCACATGTAAATCTTGGTGATGAAAGGGAAACAACTGTTTCGATAAGACACTTAGCTTCAAGAGGAGAAACTATCAGCTCTGAAGGCAACAAGGGTACAGAAGAAAATGTTCAAGTTCTTCCAGATCTACAGCCAATAAACTCAGATTCAGATACCACTTTAGAAGATTCGACTGAACCGAACAAGAACACAGCATTGCGTACAGCTCGCCATAGGCAACCTCCTGCATACTTGAAGGACTACGTCAGAGACTGAAATATCCAGATTAAAATTAAAGGGAGGGGGGGGGGGTAAATGTCATATTATTCTTATGTAATCTGGCATCACTTAACTTTGTTTTCTGTATTGGCAACGCCTGGAGGAGACAGTCTGTAAGCAGCAATCATGTAACCTCACTTCTAAGTTATTAAAAGCTTATAATTCCGTCCATTCAACTCTCATTGTCTTATTTATAGTACAATCATGCACTATTTTTCTTGAGAAACATTTTATAACTTAAAGGTTTAATAAATTTAATTAAAAACAACACATTTTTTCAGTCTAATCGTATATTACCACAAAATGATGCCTCAACTCATAAGAACTAATGTGTAGATTCAGAATTAAATGAGATTGCATATTATTAAAAAAATTATAATATAGATCTCTTTTAGGCTTTCTTCTATAAATGCACATTTCCTACCTTTGAATATTTTTTCTACGTTCTACTACTTTCTTAAAAGTATCAATTTAGCCACTAACAGTTTTTAAGAACTGAACTTCAGTGACAATAAAATACATTTGCATAACTCTTACTTTGATCAAAAGTTCTTTAAAATATCCCTTTCCTTATATGCACAAATAATTTGAAAAGCAATAAATAGTAAGAAGAGCAAAAGAGAATGTATGAGAGAGCACGCGCGTGTGTGGGCGATGCAGTTCAAAAACAGAAAGATCCAGATGCACGAAATTTGATATTCTAAAACTATAAGTGATGATACATGTATCTCAAAGAGATTTTTTTTTAAATTCGTTTCAAACTTTTTAAAATTTATTTTTGGAACTGTTTTTCAAATTCTGGGAACAAGAAGCCACTTCATAATGTCACTTTTCTTTTCGAATATTCTTTTTGGGGTTCTTTTTTAGGCTATCGTTATACACATATTAACATAATCATTATATTTATTTTTCGTTTCATTTATTTATTCTTTGAAGTTAGATTGCAGTTCTTTTTCGAATGACCCAGAACATTTGAATTTTTGTTCCGGCAGTACATTGTTTATGCTTATAGTTACACTTTTGCTCTTTTGGTGTAGTTCAATCAAAACTAGGTATATTTATCCTTTTCGGTAATTTTTAAATAAATTCTGGTGTTGTTTCTTTATTTTAGTTAAAGTTTGATATTCTAATTTCTCTTACAATTTATGCCTCCGTGCTGTTGATGGTTTGATTAAAGCTATGCTTAAAAAAATTCACTTCTTTTAGTTAGATTGTGACTTAATGTTGTAATTTCTTTTTCAATTTCAGTCTGCTTAATACATATTGAATGTAATGATGACTATTTTATGAACTTCATTGTTACAAATTCTAATGGTTTTCAGGAGTGCATATTAATCACCTAGTTAACCGCATGGATTTCTTAGATTATCTGTATTAATAAAATGGTTTGTGAGGATGGAGCAGTGCAAAGTCGGAAGAACCCAGACGCACGAAATTTGGTGCGCTGAAGCTATAGGCTGTGACGTTTTCGCGTCACACAGCAGAAAAATTGACTTCTTTTGTGGAAAGGGTACAGCGTTCCTATGCGCACGTGCACCCCTAAATATTACGGGGTCCTGTCTTTTGTCCTCGCCCCGGAAACCTTTGACCATTAAAAACCCCACCCGCCCACGAACCAGATGTAATTCGAGGTATCAGAAACAGATCGCCACAATCCAGGCGAGAGAATGAGAAGCCCGTTGGAAAATACCGAAGAGAACAGTTATGGCCTCCTTCGTCACAAATATATTCTGAACCCAAATTAAATAACCAATATTTTAAATAACTTCAATGTAAATGTATGTTCTGTAATTAATAGGAGACGTAAATAAACCCAAAATATTTAAATTCATAACTTTCACGCTACCATTAAATTTCTCAAACGTCACAAGGTGATGAGGATGTGCACTTTAAAGAGATTTCTTCATAATTTACAATATTTTTTTAGAAATTTTCTGTTGAAGAGATTTTTGTACACTTTTTTTGTTTTTCCCTCCAATAAAATGTCGTAGGACCACGATTCTTGCACTTTGTGAAGGATCCAAGTGCTGTAACTGAGAATGGCTTTGTTCGGGGCATCTAAGCTGATTAATTTTAAGCGATTTTTATATATAGTTTTAGTGTTACTTCTTTAAAAATAGCACTGAAACACTTCAATTATCGATTTCTTATTTTTAAATCATTCTACCCAGAAATCCATCGATCCAAACTACATGGAATTTACAAGATATACGCAATGAACATTTCACCTTCTTTTAGAAAAAGAACGGAGGGGATATCAGTTGTGGTGGTGGGTTTTATGCAATTTTTTAATTACACGATCCAAATCAAGTTATTGAATTTTTTCTTTATTAAAGTAGAGAGAAAAAGGTTAACCGTTCTCATGGCTTTAGCTTATATTTCGTCACATGAAATCTTGGTTCACTTTTGAAGATCTTTGTATTCTTTTCTTATATTTTTGTATTAAAATTACGATTCTTGTTCGAATGAATCCTCATAAAAACGTGTTCTTTCAAAATTTCACTAAAGATTATTTAAAAGATTATAATAGAGAGGACCATTATTAAAAAAATTATTTAAATTTTTTGGATATGTCGTCTTGCATCAGATAGGATGTGGTCCCTTCTTCAAAAAGTTATGCTCAAACTTCCTGGAGAAATCTGGGCTTTATTTTAAAAATTTACCCATAGGAAGAACAGGATTGCAGCTAGTTTAAAATAATTGTAAATAAGTGCTTGGGATCTACGCCTATTTTTATTTATTTTGGAAAAGGTCTTTTTAAAAGGTCTTACACGTAGCATTTGTTTATTAGGTTGAAAGGTTTTACAAAATTCGTGACCACAAAACAAAATAAATGAAAATTGCTAGTTTGAAATTAACAGAAATCGATTTGAGTATAATAAAACACACATCAGGAAGCTAATCAATAAATGTCACTCTGAAGCGTTGCTAGACAATCGATTGTTTGAAAATAGTTGTTAGATGCACGCTAGATTCACAGGACTACAGCAACAAAACATTAGTTATATAGCACCATCATCAAGTGACACTTTTTGTCATAGCATACATAATTTTCTTTCATAAATTCAGATTTTAATTTTCAATGACAGAAAGCTATTTTTGAAAGAACCTTGGCTTGGATTCTTAGAATTTATTGCTCATTTCATGTTTTGTGAATTAAACAAGCTCTGTTCTTTAATTAATATTATATCTACGTATTTTGTGGTTTATTTACATTCATTTAGGTATAGTTTTCAGTTGAGGTTACTTTACAATTAAAATTTTTTTAAGGTCGCAATTATTTTATCCCTTTTAGTAAATCATAATTCTATCACTGATAGATATAATACTTTAATTCGTGACTTGTTGGATTTTACCGACTTGCGGACAGAAAAAAAAATTACTAATCAAAGCCAGGGAAACATATTGCCATTTATTTCCCAGCATTTTAGAAATGAAAAAGATAAATGGTTTTCAGTTTCATTTAAAAGTTCTAGTTTCTATATAAACACGTTCAAATTCAGTAAATAAAGAAAAATACTGCACAACGATGGGTGTAAGCTAGTAATTTTACTGCAAAAAATTTTAAAAAGAAAGAAAAAAGGCATTTAAGAAATAACTTTCTGCTATTAAACATAGAACGTTCGATCATTTCGTTAAGCTGTATACATACCGCAATATGTGATTCTTCTCTGTAAAATGGTAATTCTAAAACCACGAAATCAGATTTCAAAGCAATACGAACATTCAAACAACATTCACGTTTTAAGGTTAAAAAGCAATATTGTCATAAGGCTGTATTTTTAATCTACTGTTATATTGCAGTGAGACATATTTGTGCTGAATATTATTAACCCAGAAAAAGCTCAAAACAAATTTTTAAATTTTAAAACAAGTTGTATAGACACATTCCCTAAGAAAATATCACCTCATGATACAAATATAAGGTCTTTAGAACCAGTGTGTGTACAAATCTCATAGTTTCTCTTTCTTTTAATATTGTCTCTCAACTTAAGATTACATAATTAGTTTTAAATGATGGTGTCTTCCAGCTGCCATTATGTTAACGTTTCGTCAGCTGTGCTTCTAAGCGCATCGCGTAATTGGTATTCATATGATGGATTCTGTAATAGGTGATTTGTAATACTAAGAAAACAATAACCTGTATTCAACGTCATAAAAGGATCTACAGAGTAAAAAAGAAAGATACAATAGTTAAAATAAAAATCTTTACCAGATAAAAAATGTTTATGCATAATTTATAAGATTTAAAAATTATTTTTTATAGTAAAAAGAACTGTGTAGAAACCTGAAAGTTGCTACTTGTTTACTTTTTAAGGGAGAATAATATGGACAATACTTCATTAAAAACACATTTCTTTTCATAAATACAAGAATAAAATGTTTTTAAAATAGTTTAAATGTTTTCAAAACACTTACCTCCAAAAAATGAAGCACATAAAGCTCCTACAAGAACCGAGCTGACTACCAATTCTTGCTCAAAAGAAGTAAGGTTGAAATCATCTCTAAGTTGTAAAAGTGCCCCAGATGTTATGCCTAGAAATAGAAGAAAGAAAAATAATTTAAAAATCCTTCAAATGAAATGAAAAATCATTCATTTATCTGTTGAATGGACAAAAATATTTCTTTCTAAATCATGATCACAAGATATTTAAAAATTTAACTCCTGTGCAAGAAAACTTTACAGCTTTAAAATTTTAAAATACACACACACACACATACAGTCGACTCTCGATAATTCAAACCTTCGATAATACGAACCTCTCGATTATTCGAAGTATATGCTCAAGCCCTAGAAAAACTCTTGATATTTCGAACTAAACAATACGTTTGGGTACATCTAATAATTCGAAGTAAAATCTGTGGCTGAACAGACTACAATATGCAATATTTCGAAGTTATCTTGTAAAACTCTCGACAATTCGAACACTCACTATCATGTGCAGTCCTGTAATAAACAGGTTGGACCTTACAAGTTTTGCGTTGTGTTGTCCCTGCGTGTCTCCCCTGTAACGTATCCCCTTTGATGACCATCTGTCTGCTACCCCTTCTTCGTGTTTTCCGGTTCCTCAGACGAAAAGACACTTTTATTGTTTTCATTCCTTTAAGTGGACAATAGACCAACCGCACCTGTTGTCAGTCATCCATATCTTTCGTTTAACACGGGGCCTTGCTACTCATGTAATCAGAAAGGATGATCCGCTGTTGTGAAGAAGAAATGCGTAGGATTATGTATGAATGTATTATTTTAATACAAAACTTTTAACTTATGTAAAATATTTATATACTGTATATAATAAGTGCTTTTTAAAAACACTTTAAAATAATTTTATACATATGTACAGTTTTTATTTTATTACACAGTTTCAAATTTAAATGTGTTAGAAAAAAAAATCTCTTCGAGAATTTGGGAATTTTTTTCTACCCTCTTGATAATTCCGAGTTTTTCATTGGTCCCTCCAACTTCGAATTATCAAGAGTTGTCAGTATATACATACAGGGTAGTCCCGAATTCATGGTACAATCTTTAAGGGTAGGCCCAGAACATTGTAACAATCATTTATTGTATAGGAATGTATGGATGCAAGTGACGCGGTGAGGCGCAAACACAAAAAATAAGAGACGAAAGTATTGACAAAGTGTTTATTGAAAGCGTTGTTGACAAGAGTAATGCTAACAATAACTGTTCAAAAGTGCGTCCACCAGTAGCGATACATTCTTAACAGCGTCGGTGGAGATACACGTTCAAAGATGCCAGGTATTTCAAGCACACAAGCAACAGCTTCAGGTATTCGAACTACGAGAGCCTCATCTGAGTCAAATAGAGTCGCATAAACAAGATTCTTCAGATGTCCGCATAAAAAGTAGTTGAGGCTCGATAAATCAGAGATCTGGGTGGCTAAGGGATTGGTCCACCACGCCCATTCCCTCGTTCCCAAAACGTGGCATTCAGGTAAGTGTGCACATCAGTGCTGGAATCACATGCGGTTACGAATAGTGCGTGTTGTCACAATGAAATGATTATTACAATGTCCTGTATCTACCCTTAAAGTTCGTACCATGAATTCGGGACCACCCAGCATATATATTGTGTGTATATATATACAGTCGACTCTTGATAATTCGAAGTTGAAGATACCAATGAAAAGCTCCGAATGATCGAGAAGAATAAGAAAAAACTCCCGAATTTTTTTCTAATACATTTAAATTTTAAACTATGTAATAAAACAGCAATTTTTTTTGCATATATATATATATAAAATTACTTTAAAAGATTTTTAAAAAGTGCATATTATACAGTATAAATATTATACAGAAGTTAAAAGTCATGAATTAAAATAATATATTTATCTAGTAATTCTCGAACAGGACTCATTCACACCCCACCAAATTTCTTTCATTCTTCACTGGAAATAAAATCTTTTCACACACTGTCCCCAACACTATTGATTCTTCAAGGCTGGGTTCAGTTCGGCCCGTGCCTTATTAGGTTTCTTATTCTATAAGTCACACAGATGAGCCATAAATGGTTATGTTAGTCCGACGCAAAAAACACAATCTTCGCCTGAGGAACCGGGAAACACAAAAAAGGAATAACAAACAGATGGTCATCAAAGAGGCCACGTTACAGGGAAGACATGCAGAGACAATACAACACAAAACATGTGAGCTCCAACCTGTTTGCTACAGGACTCTAGACAGTAAGTGTTCGAATTATATATAAGATAACTACAAATTAATGCGTGTTGTAGTTTAGCCAGCCACTTTACTTCGAAATATTGAATGTACTAAAACGTATTGCTTTAGTTGGAAATATCAAGAGTTTTTCTAGGGGCTGAGCATATACTCCGAATTAGCGAGAGGTTCATATTATCAAAAGTTTGAATTAACGAGAGTCGACTGTATATATGAAATGCTTTACGCCGAGGGGATGTTTTCTTAATTATTAAATATTATGCTCATGTTGTGGCATACTTGAGGAGGTTTGGTACTTTTTAATTCCATTTATTGATGTAGAAGGGCATTTCAAACAACAAACATGAAAATGGACATCACAACATAGAAAGAAAGACAAACACGAGCTGCAGCTGGTTATGACATGATGAAGACAAAAGAGAACTTTTCCTGTATCTTAGAACTTTTTATAGGAAGCGGCAACAGGAAGTTTTGAATCCGCGTGACTTCCGCGGACGGTGGAAAGACATCGTTCGATGGATTCTGATGCAATCTTACTTTAAAAAAGCAAGCTGTTAATTTTCGAGAGATACGGTTATGATTATCCCGTTATGGGTTAATTGTTTACGCGTGAGTCATGAAGACCAGGACCATTACAAATTAAAAAGTTGTTAGATGAAATTAAAGAGAATTATATTACGTATATATAATGTACATATATCAGTACTATAAACAGAAGGAGAAGGATCGACATAAAACTTATCCTAACCTCAGAAAGCATTCTTCAGTCTGTTATATTTAGAGATACTGCAGCATCCATCTTTTTTATTCTCAAATTCAAATTATCCATTTTAATTCTTTAATATCTCTTACCTAGAGTGTATGTACGTGTATGCAAATATGGCCTCGGTAACCGAGTGGTTATTTTCGCAAACTAGTGATCAGACTCCTGAAGCCATGGGTTCAAGTTCTAGTACCAGTTAAGACCTGCCGTTAAAGACACTGATACGCATAGTGTGGAATTTCGTAGAGTGAGGTGCAAGCTCAAGTGTCGTCTTCTACAACAGACCTCGCTTTGCTTTAGAATTGATGTCAATGAAAATCTCATGGTCAAGAGACGAAGATGATATTTGAGCTGGCTATCCCCTCTCCGAAATTCCACACCACACCAATGGATGAACTTTGAGCCTCTGCAGATTTAACGTGTATCAGTCCTTCTACACTGCGGGTCTTCAGTAGCACTAAGTTCGAAATCACGACACCTCAGCCACGAGTTAGTGACCATAACCACTAAGCTACCGCGACCACAATAAAATTCTGAAAACTGGAACCTAGAATATGAGACCGATTAGAAGAATTAAAAAGTCAAGGGACCAAAATACAAAATCACTATATTTTCTAAAGTTGTCATAGACTTAGGACTGTTATGTAGGGTTAAGCGTGTTCGTATAGGGTCATAACCTTCCTCTCTCTACAGAATTTTTATACGTAACTGTATAAGAAAAAAATGAATGAACAAAACCATAATATGGAAAGTATACATAAATATTTATGTGTCTATATAAACATACATACGTACATAAGGAGTTCGTAACTTATTTTTCCATAGAATTCTCATATTCTTATTATTAATTTACTTTTTATCTAATTGTGTATTTTTGTTTTCCAATAGCCTTCATTTTGCCTCAGAATGCGATGTCAATATTCTTCATAATTCTTTATTTCTTTCCTACTTTATATTTAAGAAATAAAGAAAATAGAATTAGATTAAAATAAATTTATAATATAAGAATTTAGGAATTCTATGAATATAAATTATTAAAATGAGGGCAAAAACTCATGAAATTCATTAGAAAGTGTAAGTTTTAAAAATAATTATAATAATTTGCAAAATGTTCTGCCTGGTACACATTGCTAGCATTTTCTTAGATCCTATTGTTTTACATCTCGATTCAAAGAAGATATTAAAATTCAGAACTAAAAACAACCACTTAAATATACTAACTAATACTATTTAACAAATTTTAATTTACATAGAATGTAAAGCTATTACGAAGCACAGACGCATACTACACAAAAAGTTTTTAGTTTGTTTATTTAACCACTTAAGCGTCAATTTTTTAGCTCAAAATGTTCCCAAAAAAAAGGTACATTTTTTTATTGCATATAACTAAGTATATCCTTAACAGAATGCGAAGATGGAAAATTTTCATATTTAAATTTTCAATATTTAAAGTTTTTACACTATTTTTTTAATATAATTATGGAACACAAAAACCTCAAAATGTTTGCTTTTTATAAGTACACTCTGCGACATCCTTGGTTCAGCAGGAAGACCCCGGGTGAAGCGTTAGAATTTAGAGGTGACAGAAATGATCAAACGGCCATCTCAAGACTCACATATAAGTGGACATTTAAAAACATGACTTTTGACTCGGGACGCAAAGTCTTTTCAATGTGCAAAAAATGCAATCTGAAGCCGGCATCTCCCAATCACATCCTGGATTGCTTGGGGTTCACTCTGGCGGATGTTTATGAAAGTCTCTACTGATGCTTGACTTCGCTAGAGTTTACGATATCATGGATCTGATCTAGCTGCCGCTAGATCTCTGAGGGATTAGAAACAACAACACTCTGCATGTTATGACGAATGTGTTTCATATATCTTAAAAAATTTCTCTCATACTTACAAAAAAAATTCATGTTCGTACTTCTTTTTCATACGGTTGAGGAGATTTTGTGTGTGTGCGTGCGCATATACACACAATTTGAAGCATGTGTAATACTAAGTGTCTTACATTGCAATGGGGACAGAGATAATATCGGCATTTTCAGATTATCTTTCCATTTTCATTTCTTTTCAAGCAACAAATAGCACATCGCCTTTCCACTCCTTGTTCCTTATCAAATATTTTCAAGAATCTAAATTCCTGCCTTCATCACAAAGAAAATCCTGAATGAGAAGTATTTCAGTACCATGGGCAAACTGCATCTCTTAAAAACATAGCACAAATAATCTCACTATAAGAATTAAAAATATGTTGCAAATCAAAGATAGAAAAAAAAAACTTCAGTCCCGTACAGCGTACGGTCAGATCGAATGTGGATAGCTTTCTGTAGCTTGTACGGTGAACGATCGAACCAGTTAAGGGGTTAATAGTTTCACTAACAAAAGACTATGCTTCAAAACGAAAAACGGTTATATCTTTTTTTTCCATAATTAGTTTTGGGGTCAGAGGAATGATTGTTCTAAATGCCCTATTTCTCTTCCTCGTTACCATAGCAATGCAGGTACCTAACGATTCTAAACTGAAAGAAAATCGTCATTTATTTTTTAGGAGGGAATAATTGTATTAAAACTTAGGTTTACTAGATGGTTTCACTAAAGTTGCTTGAGTCCTTCAACAAAGAACAGTTATTAAATTCAGTTTCATCATTTCTTAACTGTGGAATAAAAGTAGAAATTTTTAAACACAAAATATTATCATTTAAATTTAAGAAGGAAAATTTTCTGCATGAAATATGCATGGTTCTTCCTTTTCTAAATATCAGAAATATCATGGATCAAAAAAAGAAATTTATTTCTCATGTGGCATTGTGACGACTACACTTCAATTTGTAAATGTAAGAGATTGAATTTTGTCATGAATGAAATCGTCTGTAAAGCTAAGAAAGAGGGAAGAATTTTCTTCCCTGACAACTTTTTGAAAAAAAATTGTTGATGAAAAGGCTATTTTTGTCCTAATTCACTCACAATATTTCAAAACGAACAATTTTAACATATATACTACATGGATATGATTAGATTTCAAAATACCGAGAAAAGTAGGAGTTGCAATAAAGTATGATTATTGTTATATATTTGCGACGAGGGCTTATATATGTATATAATAATTTACCACTAGAAATACTTTTTAGAATTAAATTCACTTATACATATAGTAGGAATAGTCAAAATTATTAGAGTTCTTTTTTTTTTTGGAGGCGGTATTAATGTCTTAGTAGATTTGACTAGATGATTATTAGCTAACAATCAGATAACACTTCAATTGGCAGCTTATTTTTCAAATTCCTAAGCAACACGCTAAAAGGCTGACTTTCTTTTAGTAATGGCGCACTTTGAAGCTTCACTGGGGATATTGTTAGGGAACCGAGGGAACCCAAGGGAACCGAGCTTACCCGAAAGGGCTTTAGAGCAACAAAACGATCCCCGGGAAGCAACATCCTCCGCGTTCAGTCTTTATTTAACAAAATTTTAGTTTATATTTTGTACTCTCTGTAGAACACATTAAATTCATATAACACAAATTAAAGGTAAACAAACGAAATATATATATGTGATATATTGAAAGATACAAGCATATATAAAGCTGAAAATAATAAGAAGAAACATAACCGGTAAGAGAAAGAAAAAGAATGTACATTATTCGAGCATTCATGCAAATAATACATTTAAAAGTAATAAAAATATACAATGCAAATGCACCGTACAAAAAAAGATAGGAAACATGGGGAGGGGGGACGTTTATGACCACATAAGAGTATCGACCCAATCCCATCTAAGGAATTTGATCCCGGGTTATAGAGGCAATTTTAATGCTTGATTTTAGGATATTGGTGACAGACCTCGTAGTTTTGAGCCTCATTCAAGTGACGAGGATGACACTTAAGCTCTGGAACCACACTCTCCAAACTTCCACACCATGCGCAAGAAGACTCATGGATCATTTCTTTGCAAAGCTGAGATTTTACCAATCACGATAAATTGTATCAGATAGCATGTACTCGGAAGAACAAGTAATTAAAACAAGAGATGAAAAGGTTGGATTAGATAAAAACCAGTTTTTGATCTTTTGTTGAAATTTATATTAGATCTATCTCTCTTTTTAATACAAGGGTTTTGAATTCAAAGACTGACTTTGACCAAATAAACAAGGTTTAGCTTAAGGTGAGTCGCAAAGAAAATCAAAATTCATAGAAAAGTAGGCTTATTTCGAATAATACATTATAATAAACATAAATAAAAGAACAAGAAAAATTTAATATATACGTCCTGTGACACTTGAAATCTCTTCTCTGCTACTATCTTTCCTATTTCGGGAGAAGTTTTTATAATTTATTATAGTATAATGTGCCAAATATATTGACCGAGCCACAAAAATGCTAGTTGTGGGCCGAGAGTTTGACACACCTGCTTTAATATAATACTAATATTGAGATTTCCTTTGCAAAATACACGAGAGTTTTCTCTCAAAAACTGTTTAACCCTTAATTCTCTGCATTCCAATCCCACGTAACTTTATTAAAAAATACAAGACCTAAAAGACAAAAAAAAATACTAATTCCTTTTTAGAAGCAAACATGGCGTGAGATTTTGAATCTTTTGGAGAAAGATAAGGAGAGGATTCTTTGGTTCCCTGATAACTATGAATGAGCCTTAGATCCCTCAATATAATCCAAAGACACTTCAACATTACGTTACAATGTATTACGCTTAGTTTGATACTTTGTAAGATGTAAAAATACAGTTATTTCATTTGTTAAACCATGTAACATATTCAAAGGATAAAATATGTTCAACCTTTTTCAGTGTTGTAACCTTTCCCCAAAGCTAAAGTCATCTTGCCCCAGTATTGGGGACAGATGATAATTTGTTAAGGTTATGAAAAAATAAAATTATCCTTTACTTTTTTTATTTGAAAAATTTAATAGTAATATATTTTAACACTACAAAGAACTACTCTAACAGTTCATGTAAAATAAATTTTACTATCCTTAAATATAAATAAATAAATAACAAAAATTATTAACATAGTCATCTTGCCCCGGTCTCCCCTACAGGTGAGGATTCAAAGCGATGTGGTTTTGAAATTTTGCCACATCTGCCTTATTCCTTCGATTTGACCCCAGATGACTTTTTTTTATACCTAGAACTTTTTATACACTCAAGGGCTACAATGGTTTCCAGCGCAGTTTTTTTTTCTACGATGATGACTTTCAAAGATCAAAAAACTATGGGAGAAATGCAAAATTCTTGGATGGTAACTGTATAGAGAAATCTTATATATATATATAAGATTATCAAACAGAGATTAAATTTCTGTCTCGCGATTATTTTGAATATTAATGAAAACTTTGCAATATCCCAAATGATATACCAAAATCATCTTGTAACCAAAAGATTGAGATTAAGATAAAGCAATTTTTGAAAATCTTCAAAACTTCAAGATTATTTTTAAGATAATTTATAATTTCTTTATAGTCAATATTTTATAAAGATAAAACTGTAAGCAACAAAACTTAGTTTTCAGTGTTAATATGACGTATTAGACTCTTTTTACTAAATTTATCAGGTATTTTATAGAAACGCGATCTCAAAAACACATTGTGTCTTTGGAGGCTTGTGTACTTTAAATTAGACAATAATAGCGACTTAACGTAATAGTATTATATTATTATATAATCACTTGTTTATGTATATAATCATTCGAAATTAATAGTATTATAAACAATAAAAAAGATGACTTTTCAGATATAAAACTTAATAACAAAAGTCGAAATGAGTTAAAAGATTTAAAGTAAACGAGAGAGAGGAATGAATTATAAAATCAAATTTTTCATAAGTTAAACCAAAGAACAGTGAGCATTCTAATCATATAAGAAGGCAGATGTTGACCTTTGAAGATCAGTCTTCTTTTGAATATTCAAAAATTCATTTCTGGATACAAACATTATGTAAAAGAAAGTCAATGTTTTTATCCTTAAATTGGTTAAAGACCAGATTAGGGAAGAATTAGCAAATTATTCAGCGGACTAACATAAGCACCAAGTAACGTTCTGACAGATATTCAAGGAATTATCTCCATACAGGATTTCCAGATGATTATACATTCAACATTCTAAAGAACATTTTCACGCTCTCATAAGTTTGCTTGCAACGAATCTATTCAAGTATAGTCAAAACATGGGTTGACTTAACTGGTATGAGACTTATAAATGAATTGAAACAAATTTGTATCGATTTAAATGTGCCTTCATGATTGAATTCTTGGTAATTATCGAATCTTATTTCTTTCTATTGTCGGCAATAAATATACACACAGTTCTAAGCTGTGCTCTTCACCGTACAAGTAACTGCTTATTGATTGCATATTGTAGAAGCTATGCTAAACAATTACTTGTATTAGCTCATAGTTAGTACAATCAATATTCACGAGCTTTTGCATTCATTGATTATTATCAGTCAAAATATTTGATTTATGAATTAAAGTTATTAATCTACTAATTATATAGGTCGTACATATATACATATACATATATATTTTGAATTTTAATGTAACACGTTACAGCTATATTTTTTTCCAACAGTCTAATTTAATCAAATTCAAACATTAATAAATATCTTGATATTGTTTCATCAATTTATATTAAAGAAAGCACATGCACTAACTTAAAGATAATCAAAAGGATTATTTTTAGCATTTATGATTTTTTTAAAACTGACACTATTCAGATCCACCTGTAGCTCGATCTAACAAGTGCAATGGCACCCAACTTTGTAATGAAGACAAATAATTACATGGGAAGTAAGACTCCATTAAAAAAATAATTAATTCCACCAAATACCGATAGGGGTATTAATGGCGCTGATGTAACTTACCAAACTGAAAACCATCATAAAACACGGGCACGAAAGCAAAATCCAAATTTATGCTTTTATATGCGACAACCGCGCCAGTAATATGGTCATTTAAAACATGTAGACAACTTCGAAGAATAGTATCTGCAGCTGAAGTGAACTGGCTCCAGGGAATATACGAATTACATTACCAGAGGTTATTATTGGTAAAAGTGAATTATCTTAATCATCCACAGCCCAACCTGAGCTTAAGACCTTACGGAAGCTATGTAAACACCTTTATTGCTTAATGCTTTGTAAATAATGTTTACAAAATTCAAAGAAACAGAGTCACTGACAATTCTCCCAAGTAGAGAATGTAAATCTGTGTTAAAAGAGGTGATAACAGATGTTGCAACTGTAATCGTCGACAGATCACAGGGAGCCATTGTTGGTACACATGTCACAGACAGTGTGGCTTGTCATGTAGGAACAAGTCACACTATTCCGTAGGAGCAGAAAATGCAGTCTATGAGAAAGGAGATCAGATTGAATATGATGAAATTTCTAAGCCGGAAAAGTCAATGTAGGAAATAAACATTTCACTATTATTTTGTATGTGTTATTATTATTATTATTATTTGTATCATTTTCACATTGTACAGAGCCATAAATATCTCTGTCGGGGACTTTTAGAAATAAATATTTTTATAGTCTCCATACCAAGTTTGGGGCCATTGCAGTTGTTAGATCGAGTTACAGGTGGCTTTCAATATTGTCAGTTTAAAAAAAAAATCCCCCAATACATTGCTTTAGAGTTTTATATTAAATTTAACAGTGTAAACAAGGAAGATAAAGACTTTTTTTAAAATCTACTTGAAGGAACTGTGAAATAAAGAAAAAATATGAAAACTTTTAACAAATAAGGAGTATTAACAAGAAAAGTAAGAATTTAATATTGAAAAGAAAAATCACGTTTAAAATTTTTAAAAAAACTAATACACAAAAATTGGTCTCAAGTGTTTTAATAAAAAAAAAATGACTCTTATTTCAAGATAAAACATATTTGAAAAAATAAATAATAATCTGAGTAAGACCGATTTTACAGCTACACGTAAGTATTCAAAAATACAATCCACTCTGAAGTAATTTACGATCGATGAAACACTACCTATTGCACCCGTTTGTCCATAAAACCGCTGAACAAAATATTTACTTTCCTTTTGTCATCCACCCTCAATTTTTATTTCCCGCTTTCAACAATAAAGACTTCTAATCATATACCCAAGAAAACAAGGTCACTTGTTAAAATACTCCCAGACGACATAACATAATACTGGACAATATATATAAGGTAATCAATAAGGTACATTTTGGCGTTCTTCAAAAAGAATATGGTTGATAATTGAATTACATTTATTTACACTGTTTATTTAATAATTTCCTTGAAAAGTAAGGGTATTGTCACAAATTTTATTCTCTATTCGCCGAATTCCTTTTTAGAGACGATTATAATTACTTCTAAATTACACATTTTTGTAAAATATATTCGACTAAAATGTATATCTCATGCATAATTAATGTGATATATGGACGTGCTTCTTTATATCTATGTTTTGTTTTATGTATTAGAGCAGTGATTCTCAACCTTTTTGTTGTTGTTGTTGCGGTACACTTTGAACAATTTCAAAATTTGGCGGAACACTAACAATAAAATAAGTTTAAAAGAATTTTACTTATCTATAATACACCATGTAAAATAGTTTATGATATTAATTCTTAGTGTTAAATAAAATAATATGTACGACGAAGCCAACAAAATGTTTATTGAGTAATTAATTTCAAATTAATTAGAAGAATACACACACACACACATTTAATGCGAAATCTGAGATTGATGATTTTTGATCATTTCGTTTATTCTTGGTTGTAAAAATGGTAATGCCACTCTCAGTTCGTCATCTTCACTTAAAAGTTTGTTTCCTTTTTTCATTCTTATATTTGTTAATGCTGAAAATCCGAATTCACACAACTAAGATATAGAAAATTGTAACAATATTTTTTAAGCTTTTTTAAGCGATTATGGGATAATCGCCTCTAATTTTAATCCAAAATGAATTAATTGACTCTTCCGAATGTTTTGAAATTAAATCTCGATTATTAGAGAGCGAAATTAGTTCTTTATCTTCATTCAAAGTTAATTCATTGTACAGATATATCCGTTATCATTATTAATATCATTAGATATATATCATTCAGATAATCCGTTATCAATGAAATTTAAATTTAATACAATTCAAAATATTAGTTTAGCTTTAAGCTATATTTAATACAATTTCTGAATTAGCCGAAAATAACCTTTCTTTAACCATACCAATAAAATTTTGATGAGCTCGTATTACTGGTTCTTACATTTACGTGAGACGAAAATTCTCATGAGTTGTTATATGCTTAGATAAAATCCAACAAAGAATAAAATTCAAACTTTAAATTTTACTCTAAATTTGCTTAAACGTATTCTAAAAACATATTACTATCAATTAAAACATGCATTTAAGCATTCGAGAAAAGGAAAAAAATCATGTGAAAAGCATTTTTTCAAAATGATAATTTGAACTCAATGTTGATAAGTTACACACATAATTGCTGTGTAATATTTGACGCGCAGTCGAATGACTGACAGTTTAAAATACTGACACGGTATCTTTATTATTAAATTAGATATAAATCTTCGTAAAATAACGTAAGAAATCTAGATCTTGTGAATGAACACCTGCAGTAGGTAACTGATAAAATATTCCAGACTTTTATGATTATTCAAACAAACACGCAACTTTGAATCCTCGTTTATGTGATCAAGATAACAAACCATGTTGATACAAGCCTTTTTATTTGATTGCAGATTTAGTAATCTATTTTGATTGTACGTAAAAATTCAAAAAAAGGAAGACGAGAAAATTTTTATAAGTGAGAAATAAAAATTCTTTTACTTCTCAGGTTATGTAGGAAATCCTCGATATTTTACTTTACAAGAGTTTCTGGTGATAATTTCATTTACTGTCACTACTGAACTATTTTCAATTGAATATTATGAATAAATTATCTGTTTTTTTTTGGAGGGGGGAGGGTTGATTTCGTAGATTTAAGTTTTTTTCTGATTTTCTTCATGATTCTGCTACCAGATAAAAGCAGTTCCTATTTCGTTCAAAGGGAAAATCATCATTTCTAATAAAGCAGTAGCTAATACATATATATGTGTAATATACACACACATATATGATCTCTCTTACTTATTAATATATGAGGGTTGATCAGAAAAAAAGGTTACAAGCCGCATCATTTGAAAACTACATATTGTAGAGAAATTTTTTTGGAGACAGATGGCACTACTTGTCATACAGCTACTTTGCGGGTAGGTAGTGAAAGTCCCCAGACGGTTAAAGACGATTGAAAACTCCTAGAAAATTGGTCTCGTTTGGAAGTACACGCCGTGATTCAATTTTTATGGGCAAAGAATGTGTATGCATCTGCAATGAGCAGACAACATGTAGCGAAACTGTGTCATTCTTTTCAATCAGGCAGACAGGATGTCGAAAACCGCAAATGACAGGGAGCTGCCGACTAAGTTTCTCAACGATAGAAATCAACACGGCACGAATTGAAGAAATGATTCGAAAGGATCGACGGGTAACTCTGCGTGAAATCTCGTCAGACCTGGGACTGAGCTATGGTAGCTTGCAACATACCGTTTCTGATGTGCTGGGATATTCCAAGAGTTGTTCTGTGAAAACATCCGTCGAGACCTGGCTCAATATGGACTAGGACCTGATTTCTCCCAACAAGTTAGTCCAGCGTTCTGATAAATGCTTAAATAGACTTGGTGATTATGTCGAAATGTGATAGGCACGTATACCTCTAAATTCCCTTTTGAATTTTCTGTCTAGTAATAATAAATATTTTTTATTCGACTTGGTAACCTTTTTTTTAAATTAACTCTCGCACATTTCGTAGATATGATTCATATCAGTAATTGAATAAATTATATGATCCGCAATTTGTAATTGCCATTCTCATATGAAAATCCACTGAAGGATTTTCAGAAAAATCTAATTGATCTGATAAATTATTAAGAATAGAAGAGATTACTTTAAGATCTAGGTTTTGGTTTGAAATAACCTTTATATATTTAATAGAAAACTCAACTTTTCCGTTCGATAAAATTAACAAAGATCACTTTGGGCTCTTTTATTTCATCAATCACAGTCAAATTAATACTCTTCTTGACCAGCAATATCAATCATTACCATCATCTATTTTTCAAACCTAAAGTCTCAGATTAAAAATTTACATCACGAAATCGCTAATATCTCTTAACTCCCCAGAACACGATATTCTCTCCTATTGAATAACTGATTGACTGAATCGGCTTTTGAATAAGAGAAAAACGACCAAAATTTCGTAAGTTTTAAAATACATCATACCTAATGATTTCGAAATATTGCCACTGTGAATCTTACAATATCTTTAATAATCTTGGCACACAGAAATTAAGTTTCAAAAATGGAAAGAAAATATATTACTTTAAAAGCATATACAGGTTTACTTTACAGCTTTCCATTACTTTTATTTATTGAAATATTTAATAGTTACAGAATTGCTTGTACTTTTTAAATTTCAATTTCCATTTTAAATACTGAAATTGTAAAAACGATGCACTTAAAAATGACCCAATAATTAAACAAGATATCAATCATTGGCATGGCCAAGTAATTTTAGCGCGTTTTTCACATGTTGTATTTTACAATAATGCAACTAATGAACTTTTTACTAACAAAAAATAGTGTACTGTACTAAAAAAAATTTTTTTTTAATTAAAAATTATTAAATTTAAATATGATTCGGCTCATCTAGGGCACAAATGCGACCAAATGCCAAAAACCCGAGGTCAATTGGTTGCTTATTGGCTGAGAAAAAGGTACGAAAAAATATGGAACGAAGACGAAGAAGAAATTTGCGTCCTAATAGCGCTTTTGTTCCACTACGTGAAAACAATGTGTGGCGCAGTTTAGCCAAACTTGGCTCTGGTGCCATAAAATGTCCACACTCACTCACACTCACCACTACGTGAAAAACGCGCTAAAAAGTAATTAAATTTGTTGTATGCTTCGTTTTTGGTTCATAGTATCATCCTGAAAAAATCAAAAGTATTTTCTTACCAATGTCATATCCAAAGAGAACGCCACCAACTGAAGCTACAACAGCCCCAAAGATAACATACATTGGATAACCACTTTTCTTTTCGCATGATTCTGAATTTAGATGAGCTATAGAAAAAGAATAAACAATATTTTGAATAATATATTTCAACTTAACAAAAATGTTATTATTTTTTTTGACAATTTCTTTTATAAATCACGTAATATAAAAACAAAGTTAATGGATCCACAAAGTACCTTTCAAAATTTTGTAAACAACTTATTAATAAAAAAGATATTCCTATTCACCAAGAAGGAGTTACCCAAATAAGACAAAAATCGAGGAATAAAATGTGTATGCATTGAAAAAGAAATCGACATTATCACAGGAATTTAATGGGTTCTATTTTTTCAGAAATACAGCAACCGAGCAAAAAAAAAAAAAATCAGTAATGCGTTGGCTTGCCCTTACCCTTGATGCAAGCTGTTATCCGGTTGGGCAATGACCCTTGGATTTGGCTGATGTTCTCCTAAGAGATTGTTTGTCATACTCGTTATAAA
>BMAO01034634.1:0-45342 GCA_019973975.1 Trichonephila clavata
CAGAACACCTTTAAAACTCAATTTCGGTCAAAATATCGATTTTTCGTTTTTGATCAAATATTAAAATTCAATCTTTTATCTTTCTAAATCTGTAAAAATTTTGTTTCTAGCTTAATTAGAAGCCAAGTTACAGCTTTTTTAATATTACTTGATCATGAATTTCTCTGACCGGAAATGCCTTTCTGCTAACCGGAAGTGGCCCAAATTGTTTGTTTACGTTTCTCTTTCATGGTATATGACATGAAATATGAAAATTAATATACAAATATTTTGTCAGAAATTAAAATAGAATATTTGAGAATAAATATAAATGTATTTGGAAATACATTTTTCCTTTTTTATGTATGAAATCTGGCATCAAATTTGTTGTTTAGTGACTTTGTTTACATATATGTTTGATTTTCATACTGAAAGAATCGACAGCGTAGAAAGTTAAAAAATAATTCTATTCTGTTTTATTTTTGCTTGAAAATGGTTAAAAGTATTGCTAGAAAGCGTAAGAGACAATTTTTTGGAAATAAATACACAAAAATTTCCGAAAATAACAGCAATTCAACACCTGTTCCTGAATGCACTGCTAGTTCTTCAAAATTGGGAAATGAGAGTATGTCAACTGCAGAAGAAATGCCTGGTCCTCTGTTTGGTAACAGAATCATTGATCTTGAGCTTATTGTGGATGCATTTTCTCAACTTTGCTGCCCAAAATGTTTTGCTGAAAAAGTAGAGCTTTTTGAGGATTCCATGTATGGATTATGCTCTCATTTTACACTAAAATGTAAATGCTGTGACTTTTTCTTTACATTTGCTTCATCAAAAAAAAGTTGTAAATGCACCAGTCATAAATACCAGGCTAGTATATGGTATGCGGCAGATAGGCAAGGGTTTTGCTGGTGCATTTAAATTATGCTCAACATTAAATTTGCCTCGACTGACAAAAACTGCTTTCAAAAAATCAGGAAGCAAAGCTTTTAAAAAGTGGTTCAGGAAGTAGCTGAGGAATCCATGAAAAAAGCTGCTACTGAAATTGCGGATATAAAACAAAAATTTTCATCTGATTTTGTAAAATGTGGCATATCTGTGGATGGCACATGGCAGCGTAGAGGCTATACATCTATGAATGGTTGTGTTGCTGCAATATCAGTTGATACTGGTAAGGTGTTAGAGGTAGAAGTTATGTCGTCCTAACTGTCCTACATGTAAGAGACTTCAGACTATGCCAAGAAACTCGTCGAATGAATATGAGTCGTCAAAAGCCGACCACATATGTCAGTGTAACTTTACGGGATCTTCGTCAAAAATGGAAATTGTGGGGGCTTCACGAATATTTCTTCGTTCAGAAAAAAAACCGCAGACTTCAATACACGCAATATTATATGCCGATGGTGACTCAAAAGCTTTCATGAGTGTGAAAGACACTTATGGAAATGAACAGTGTGACAAAGTTTGAGTGCATTGGCCATGTACAAAAGAGAGTGGGCTCGCGTCTAAGAAAGCTAAAAACAAAAAACTAAAGGACTGTCTGGTAAAGGCAAATAAACTGATAATTTTATCGACCGACTTCAAAATTACTACGGAATTGCTGTACGCAGTAATGTCGGTAACTTAAATGCCATGCAGCAAAATGTAAATTGCTGCGTTATATCACTGTGCATCAAGTGATAAGAAACCGATGCATGGTCAGTGCCCAATAGGGAAAAGACAGCTGGTGTTATTTTCAGCGGGGGTGGCAAATGGAACAAAATGTACCACAAAATATGCTGGTTTATCAAATGATGTTTTAAATAAAATTAAACCAGTATATTTAGAACTATGCGACAAACAGATATTAAGTAACTGCTTACATGGATGCACGCAAAATACAAATGAGTGTTTTAACGGAATAGTCTGGCAAAAAGTTCCGAAAGAAGTATTTGTTTCGCTCAAAACAATTAAATTGGGTCGTATGATGCTGTTATACATTTCAATGAGGGATTAAATGGGTGCCTCAAAGTTTTTAATAAGATGAATATTGAAAATCCTGGGGTGTTTACCTTACGGGGATATAAACATTTTAGATAAATGCAGAATCCGTGAATCGATTCATAACGCAGACCCCAAAACAAAGAAACATAGGAAAATTTTAAGAGCCCTTAAAAAGAAAAAAAATATTGTTTTTAGAAGTTAAAGATGGAGAGAATTATAAATTTGGTGCATTTTAATAAGAAAGTAAGTGTTTTTCTTGTAATCAGATTAGTTTAATGTTATTTTTGTCGTTTTCTCAAAATGAGTTTTTTACATTTTTTCTTACCGCAAAACACAATATCTCAAAAAGTTATGCTTGGATGAAATAAAATTTTATATATATGTTTTTTAAATACTAATACAGGGAATAGACCTCTCTTAAGATTTTATGTTGAGTAGAAATTTTTTTATACAGCAATAAAGTGAAAATTACAATAGCTTTTAAAGAAAATTTCAACGTTAAGAAGCTCGAAACACAATAGCTTCTCACGTAATTGTTATATTACCAAAATAAGTGTCTATTCCCTAGATAAGGTTGTATGTTATATTATTCAATTTACAAAATGTCAATATATTTATTTATTTTCAGTTATCATGTTTTGCGTAAAGTCTTATTTTTGCTTATTTTTTTCATAAAATACCCCTTTCACGGAAAAAATGTGCACTAACAAGACTTTACTTGGGTGTTTTTCTCATTTTAAAGACCCATAAGGTCATAAAATATGCATTAACAGGCAAAATTCAGATTAATTCAAAAAATTTTCTTCGAAGGTGTTCTGTTACCTTAAAAAAGATTGTGTTTTTCGTCTAATACCCTTTTTGTGAGAACTGATTCAGCTAAACCAGGGATGGCGAACCAACGTTGAATGAGTTGAACAGGCTGAGAAGCCTGTCCAGCGATAACTAAAAAGTAAAAAATAAATTAAAAGTAAAAAAAACTTTTTTAAAAAACAAGCTTTTATTTTAACGCGCTAAAAAGAATAAAATAAACTTTTCCTTTAAAAATTTTTTACTATCAACTTATAACGTCATTACACAATTTATATGATATAAAAGCTTGTCGCGAGATTTAAGTACTCGTATTTACTTAGTTTTGAATTTTTAAAAATTAAAATCAGTCAGGTCAAGTTATTTATTTTACTTGTTTATCTACACAGGTAAATCTCGCGACAAGCTTTTATATCATATAAATTTGTGTAATGACGTTATAAAGTTGATAGTAAAAAAAGTTTTAAAGGAAAAGTTTATTTTATTCTTTTTAGCGCGTTTAAATAAAAGCTTGTTTTTAAAAAGTTTTTTTTACTTTTAATTTATTTAAATTCAATTCTGTTTGGGAAAAAAGTTTACATACTATTACATTTTAACTTCACTATCTTTTAGAGAGAGACAACATATTTTATTACATAAAGAGACTGACAAAGTTCTTAATCATGATTTTGAAAAAGTGTACAAATGAATAACTTTGGGGGGGGGGGGTATTTAGTATCAGTTGAATTAGAATATACATATAAAATTGCTTCAAAAATATTATTAAAAGAAATAGTTATTTAAATGAATTTTTTTGGCAAAAAATTTCAAAACATTTTGTTATAAAAAATGCTTCTATATTAATATTTTGCTTAATATCGCTATATACCAAGACTGAACAAGAATATTTGAAAAATTCACATTATTTTCAGAGTTAAGAAATTGAAATAATAATGGATGGTTTTTTGTCAAAAAACTTCTCTACTCTGATAAATTTAAATGTGAATAAATACATTTCTAAATTATATATTTCAAAAATCCTAGATAAGCATTTGTGTAGAAGTCCTAGAAAAATATAGACAAAATATTGATGTAAAAAGAAGCGTTTTTACATAAAAAGAGAATACTTTGAAAATATGTCATTCTATCTTCATTTCTTGCCAAAAAAATACCTTTAAATAATTTTTTTTCTTATAATAATATTCTTAAGACAATCTTATATGTTTATTGTAAACCAAATGACTTTAATTATTTAAAAAAAATTATCCACTTCTTCAAAATTATGGTTCCAAACTTAAGCAACAACATTTAAAAAAAAGTCGAGAAAATATAGAAAATTAAGAAAAAAAGGCACACATATAATTTATCTTTTATGAAGGAATATTTACCTTCGATCATTAAGACCAGTACTACATGAGTACTTGGCCTTTCCTTTAGAAACGCCCATTTCCCCCTCCCAAAAGTGGGCGCTTTCATTGCTTTAGAGTTGGGATTTCTGTCTACGGGACCCTAATTGCTACTAAAGTTGGACCCCTAGACGAGGCTAGCGAAGAGACACCCATAAGGCGCTGAATTGGTCAAATCAAACAGCGCGCGCTTCCCCCGACTTCCTGTTACGCATTTCCTTCTTTTTTCACGAAATCACTCCAACAAATATCCAGCAACCGAGAGTAAAGATGTTTCACATCAATAATAATTTAAAAATATACATATCATTTCCTATTCAGAAATTGCATATATTACCACGCATGATAAATTAAAACAAAGTATAATTCGCATTTTAGCAATTTTTTTGGTTCTATAACGATTTTATTTTGGCACATAAGTAGTTTTTCTCTTCTCGATAACTTTTAAAATATTAAGTTTTTTGTTAATTCTTAAGTTGGTTCGTCGACCTGTGTTACAAGTAGCCAAGTGAGTGAGTGAATATTAACGTTGCACTATTTAGCAACTCTAGGGCTTTTGGTGACAGACTTCGTAATTTTGAATCATGGTCAAGTTGTGACGGATCTATACGGTCTTTTACTATATATAACCTCTTCTATTTTTCTTAAAGCAATTTATTTATTTCAACCAATCTTCACCGAGAGCCAGGCGTGATTTATGTAAATAAGATATATTATATATAAGTTCGGTTTTCACGAGTTACGATGCGAAGTGATAGGAAGTGAGAAGTCAAGTGAATTAAAGATCGCGAAATCGACACGAAGTAGTTGACAAGTATAGCTAGCCTGATACGTGTGGATGTACGCGAAGAGAAGCGGATTGAAAATAGTGAAATCCATTATTACTGTGAGTGTGGAGTCTTCACCCATTCTTCCAGCCATTAAAAGAGATTGAAGTCGTCACGAAGGAACCGCCGCTGTAAAATATAAGGTCGGTGACTTAGATTAAGAAATTCAGATTATTCGCGTGTGGTGTAGTTGTAATTGTGCGCGTTTAAGCTTTCCTAGATTCAGTTGAAAAAAATTCTGTATATTCCACTAGTATTGATACCCTACTTTATTACTCCACTCTCACTTATTTATCTTAACTTGATTTGTGTTGTGTCTAAACGTATTTACTGATAAGCATCAATAAATCTGTTTGAATTGCAATTATGTCTTTTGATCATTTAAGTCCGCCTACACATCCAGCAGGATTTTCAGATAGACAGGAAGGTATTAGTGTACGGGGTGGCTATAGGTCACCACAAAGTGACGAGGACGACACCTGAGCTGGCACCTCCTTTTCCAAATTTCACACCAACATATTACAATTACGTTTGAGCCTCGACATATTTAACGTGCATCGGCCCCTTCTGCACAGCGGGTCTTCAGTGGTACAAGGCTCGAACTTATGACACGCCATCCACGAGTCCGTTACCTGGACATTAGGCTACCACAGCCACTTAAAAGTTCCCAATATTACCAGCTTTTGCCAACTTTCATTCAATATAAATGATTCCCTCATTATTAATATATAATTCTGATAAATTATTTTGATGCTCTTTAACGGGGGTTCACTTGAAATCTCGAATATTTAGTCAAATGCCTTGTGATTAGTACGTGAGTACTAGTAAATTTGTTTAAGACCTCTTCATTTTTTTTTATTTATCCATATATATATATATATTCATTAATAATTTTTATAAAACATATTTTTGCTCTAAAATTTTGGAAAATGAATTAAAATATTAAGAAAGATTAAAACAGTAAATTTCGTACATCAAATAATCGAATTTATTTTTTATGTTTTGATTACGCATAGAGAAATCCAATAAGATTGTATTTCCGTTGTAAGGTTACTATATTGGCGAATCCAAGAAAAAAGTTTCGCCAAGTTCTCTGTATTATACAAAAATGTTAAGACGAAAAAATCATTTGAATAAAAAAATGTGACCAGAAAAAAGCTAAATTACATTCTCTTCTTAAACATGGCAGCCTCAGAACTTTCGAAAATTTCTTATTTGTTTGATGGAATTTTAGTTCGTTCATGAATTCTTGATTATGAATAAATTACTATAGTACATTAATGTACTGATAAAAAAAATGCTAAATTTTTGTGTCGGTTTTACTTTTATTTAATACGAGAATAATAAGATAAATTCATCACTTTTTTTAAACACATTTATGAAAATTGAGTTCATTATTAGAAAGGCTGTCACGTAAAATTTATTGGTGGTTAAAATAATATCCTCTTGGTGGGTTGTAAATTTTTTTAAAACACATTGCTTTTTAGTGTCTTCACTGTTTATCTTCTATTTTATAATTTGAAATGATATATGCAAATAAAAAATTCTCTTTTTGTAATTACGATTTATTCCTTCGGTGAAGATGTATCTATCAGTCTGTGTGAAAACTTAAGAATTTATTAGATACAAATAATAAACATGTATTGAAAATAAATACGACAAATATAATTACACTATATTTAATGAAATTGACATTTTATTAAGGTATCCGAATACGCTCTACGTTGATTTTGTAAAAGCGTACAAACGAATACTTTTTTTTTAAATATTTAATGTCATTTATAGATTAGAACACACGTATAAAATTGTTTTAAGAATATTAGTACAGTAAAAAAATTATTTAAATGCAATATTTTGGTAAAAATGAACTTAGAATTTCCCTTTTTTCAAAACATTTTCCTTTTATGAAAAATCCTTCTATAATAATATAATAATATTTTACATATATATAGCTAAGACATCTCGAAGAGCCTGAACTACGACTTATGAAAAATTCGCATTATTTTCAGAGTAACTACCAATTTTTTTTTTTCCAAATAATTATCAGTGTTTTTCTGTTAAAATTTCTCCACTCTGATGTATTAAAACATGGATAAATTAACGTCTAAATTATGTATTTCAAAAATCCTAGTTCAAGCTCTGTTCAGAAGTCTGAGCTATATATAGGCACAATATTATTATTACAGAACCATTTTCCATAAAAGAAGAACACTTGGAAAATAAATAATTCTATGTTCAATTTTTGCCAAAATATTTCATTGAAATCATTTTTAATTGTAATAATCTTCTTAAAACAATTTCATACATGTGTTCTACTCTAAGTATAACACTAAATATTAAAAAAAATATTCGTTTCTACGCATTTGAAAAATCACGGTTCCAAATAAAGTCGGGTACTTTAACTGGAAAAAATTTTACCACTAAATATGTAACGGGTTCTATACTCAGGGATCCTCTTAGAGAAACAATTATTTAACCGCGATTTTAGTTTAAAAACCGCTTTCCATAGAGATTATTTGATTTTATGCAAATAAAAATGCTATTTAAACCCTGACATTGGGTGTGTGAGGTTAACTGTGAAATCTAGGAATAAAATAGAAAGTGAATTGCGATTGGGAAGTAGCACGGCCTAAAATTAATATTCATCTTAGAATTCACCTGGAGTTGTGGAAGGAAATAGCATTGGAGTTGTACCGAGCTATCGTGGTTCGAGAAGGCATGGTATTAGGAGCCCCGACTTCAGTTGTCATTTTGAATAATTTTATAAAGTAGATATTAAGAATTAGGATTTAAGATTGTACCCAGAGTTAAGTAATAAAGTAGTAAATCATTCACAAGGAGTTCAATACAAGATAAAAGTATCTATAATGTCGCAACAAATATAATTGTCAAGAAACTTTTATTTAACAAAATCTTACAGAAACTTTAAAATTGTGCATAAAATAAAGCCCATCTTTCAATTTGCTTTATTTATTTATTTATTTATTATTTATTTTGCCAAGAATCCGTTCGAGAAAGCATTTAATTAGCAGTTTATTTTTTAAATATGAGAATTACTTTTTTATATAAATATTTATACAGTTTTTACATGTTCATTACATTTGAAGTAAATGTAATTTAATTTTTAAAATAATTGCAAACCTAAATCATTATTGTGTGAATGTATATTATAAAAATAGAATTTATTAACATTTTAAGAATGTTAATAATAATAATATATGTAAAATAAAACATTAATATGAAGAAGTTAGAATAAATAAGTAAGGAAAAATTACAACCGTTCACAAGAAGACAAGGAATTCCTTAAGGTATCAGACTACCCTAAGAATGTGAATTTTGCCAAAAGACAAATTTTTTTATGATTTTTTTTATTGATCATCTTATTAGCTTTATAAAAATACCACGTTTATTATTTTCCATTCGCTAGAACAAAAACTACAAGTATTTTAGTAAAAGCAGATGACATTACTTTAAGCAAGATGTCAAACTTTAAAAAATGCTTTTTACTCGAAATGGTTTTTCCCTCCTTTTAAAAATGCTCAAATGGGGACAGCGATTGCTAAAAATGTTTTGAAAATAATTAACAAATTTTTTCTGTAAGTTCTGTATAATAATAGAAGTGCTTTAACCTTCAGATTTTTCAATCACTGTTTTATTACAAAATTTAGTCTCTTATGTGAATATGAACACTGTTTTTTTAAGCAATTTCATATAATAACTCAGATAAAACACTCTAGTTTTTGTAAAAATTAAAATATCTCTTATCCTGAAAGTCATTTCAAAAATGAATAACAAAGCAACACATCAGAATTGAAATATTGAAAACTTGTTCATAAACTTACAGAATGGGCCCCATTTATGTTATTTTTGTAAATTTTTACCCATTTTAATAATAATTTCTTTTTATCTTCTTAATTTTAGCATATTTTTCTTAAAATATACTAAACAAATCTAAAAACAAAAAAATCTCCATATCTCCATTTTTTTTTAAAAAAAGTTGTCACAAGTAGTCGGATACATTTAACTAACTATTTATAGTTAAAAAAAACTTTCTTACCTTAGCCATTTTTATTTTTCTTTCATTTAAACTTCTATCATTCCAAATGTATAAGAAATCTTTATGCTTTTAGCTATTATTTTTTTAGTTTCTAGAATTTAAAAAAAAAGCCAAAGAAAAAATAATTCATATGAAATCTTATTCCATTCATAAAGCATGTTTGAAAATAATATAAAAAAAGTTACCGAATTAAATAACTGTCAACATGGTTACAGTAAAAAAAAAAATTCCACGCTTATAATCAATTGAGATTAACGACTGTTAATCAATAACGATCTATCATTATTTCGAAGATAGAAATCAGATAATGCGGTCTGAAAATTAGAGATATATTTGATTAATTCTTGTAATAAAAGAATATCACTTTTCTTTGATGGCCTCCGATTTGTTTTACTTAAGCCTTATTATTAAGAAAAGAGTACTGTTTTTCTTCTTTGCCATTTCTGTTCTTTCAACGTTACCAGATTTATCTGTACTTGGAAGGAAAAAAATTCATTTTTTTAGTAATAAATTCAAATTACATCTCTTGGTTATAAATGTAATAAAGTTTTAACAGCAAGGTGGAGAGAAATGCTTATTTATATGCGAATAAATTTAACTCGGAATATTTTCAAGAATTCGAAAATTTTATAAAAATAAAGACACGCTACACAGAATCGTTTGCAGTGAAATGTCCACAATGTTATTAATTTTTATATTATTTTAACAATAATAGAATTGTTTTTTTTTTATGAAATACAGCGTAAATGTTTAAAAATTCATAATCTTTTTGGAAAATCAAATTTTATTCATTTTAAAACAATTACATTTATTAATTTCTTTTTAAAATTACTCTGCATACTTTTTAACTGCAAGAATGAATCATTTGCATATCGGTTAGCTATAAAATGAAATTAAAATGTCCGGTTATACAATTAATTTAAAAGTAAATAAAAAAATAAACAGTAATTTTTTTATTCCATTTTTTTAAATTAAGTATTTGAATATTTTTTTCTTATAAGATTCGCCAATCTCCTCCATAGAATTCTTAAAAATATTTAGTATTGTATCATTGCAGCTTTCCAATCAGTTCATAAATTTACGTGGCATCATAGTCCCGTGATAAATGCAATCAAGCGTTTCCAGGCAGTTAGTTCAAGAGATTCGCTGGTGCCAACGTTTGCTTTTTATTGAATTTTTTTTTAAAAAGTAAATATTTGTCAAAAATAATAATGCACATAGGCAAACAAAATGCACTTGATTTAAATACACGTATAAAAAAAAGAGATTTTTTTTTATTTCGAAAAACTTTTTGAAGAATTTTAAGGTATCCGAGAACCCTAAAACTATGAATTATGCCAAAAATTGACGATTCTTTTTTTATAATTTTATTTTATAGACCATCTTATTAGCTTTATAAAAATATCAAGTTTATTATTTTCCGTTTACTAGAACAAAAACTACTAGTGTTTTAATAAAAGCAGATGTTATTACTTTAATCAATGACATACGTTAAAACAAGTTTTACTCGAAATGTGTGTGTGTGTGTTTTTTTTTAAAATGCCCCAACAAGACCAGGAATTACTAAAAAAGATTTGAAAATAATTAACTGAAATTTTTTGTGTATGTTCTGTATAATAGTAGAAGTGTTTTAGCCTTCAGATTTATCAATCACTGTTTTATTCAGAAATTTACAGTCCCTTATGTTAATATAATCACTGTTTTTTTAAGCAATTTCATATAATAACTAAGATAAGGTGCTCTAATTTTTGTAAAAATTAAAATCTCTCTTATCCTGATGGTTATTCCAAAAATGAATAACGTAGCAACACATCAGAATAGAAAAATTGAAAATTTGTGCATGAACTTTTGGTACAGAATGGACCGCATTTATGTTATTTTTTGTCAATTTTTACCCATTTTTTCCTACTTAGCATATTTTTCTTAAAATGTGCTAAAAAAATCTAAAAACCATAAAAAAAATCCCCATTTCTCCATTTTTAAAAAAAAAGTTATTGCAAGTAGTCGGATACTTTAATATTTGAACACCTTTATTCAGTAATCAAATTTAAAATTTTATCCAAATTTTATAAATAGAACAATAAGTACAGGTGTAAAATCAGTTTTCAATTCAAGGGAGGAAACATAACTACAGTTATAATTTGACCGTCATAAAATTAGCCCATTCTATGCATTTTTTTTAAACCTTCCACAAACAATAACAAATCATTGAGTTTTCAATTCCATTCAGTAAACTCTGACAATCTGTAAAATATCATCTTTTACAACAAACGACCAAGAGATGACACTCACAGAAACAAAACGGAACGAGGCACAAACGTAGAACATTTCAAAGAAAACAAACTCTTCCAGCAACACTTCACAAACCCGGAGGTTCAACCTTAAACGCGACAACATCACTCTCTCCAAAAAAACAACCTCTTTACCTACCAGAAAGTTCTATATCCAGTTGATCCTGCTTACTTCACTGCAGAAGGGGAAAAAAAAGTAGAAACCCTAGCTACTGCCAATTCCAGCAACAAAGGCTTGCGACGCGGTGGCCAAAATCCACATTTCACTCGTCAACTTGACAGTTGCATAAAACGAACCGCGGTTACACTCCCTCCCCTGACACGGGACACCTGTCAGTGGAAGCCGTGTTCCGTCACTCACCTTCACTTCAGTTCGGTTAGCATTTTAAATCGTTTGCGATGCTATCTGCAGAAAAGCTACTCCATCTTGTTGCAGTGACTGTCCGGTGGATGACAACGGCTTGAAATTTTGCAGAAGTGGGATTTGCTATTTTTGAAGTTGAGAATAAGGCTGGAGGGGTATTATATTTTGTGGTTTTTCTTTTGAGGGGATGGAATCTGGGTTTGGGTTTGAACCTGCATCAGATGGAACATTCTCATGAATTTTCTTCTAGATAGGGGGTGGATGATATATAAAATTCAGATAGAGAGAATGGAAACATTATTTTTACAACATAGTCCTTTGGTGGGATTATAATAATAAGTGATCTAGCTTTATTTTGTAAAATATTCAGTTGAGGTTTAATCATAATTTTAATTATAAAAATAAACAAGGCTAATCAAATTGCCATCCTGCCCATAAAGTATTGTAAAAATTACCAACTTGAGCAAAATTCATGATTAGGGATCCCAAATTTAAAAAGAAATGAAATTGTGTATTTATTGAGCTATTTTTTAATTGTTCCAAGCCATTTTCTTAAAAAAATTTTAGTATAATTTTTATAATTTTTTAAACACTAAATGTCTTTGTTTTGAAATAAAAAAGCATTCTTTAAAAAAAATTGCATATCTGAAACAATTAGAGACTCATTTTTCTCTACCTTAGCCAATGAGGAAGGCTAGGCTAGGCTTTATAGGTTTTTTTTGTTACATCATAACTATGTCGCCTATCCGGTATAGTGGTTAGCGACGCTGACTGCTGCGCCGTAGGGCGTGGGTTCGAATCCCGGAGAAGACATGGGTGTCTGTAAAAGTATAGTGCCTTTGCGGCACAGGGGGTACTCTTAATAGCCGTCGAGCTGCAAGTCCTCTCGTGAGATTGGTGGATGGGGAAGAGAGGTGGGTGGCCCCTGACCCACCTCCAGGGTGTTCTCTCTCAAAATTGGGGTGGAACCGAGCTAAATCGTACAGTTACCTGTACGGTGCTCAAGGCTACAGCCAACGACAGGCGTACATCTAGCCCCTTGCCATTATGAATTTCGTGGGCCTGGATCTGATGCGATCGAGATTAGGTGTCATAAGAAATAACAATAACAACATCATAATTATAGAGTCATTTATGTGAAATTGATTCTTCTACTTGTATCATTTTGTAACAAAAAAAAAGCTAGTTTCTTCCACATAATTTTTTTTCCATTTCTCAATTATTTTAAATATTGACTAAGTTGTACCTTATTCTTTTTTCTTTTGACCCCTTTTCTAATTACAGAAAAGAAATCCATTATTTTGAATCGGGTCATCCCTTTAAATATACAGGGTGCGGCAAATAAAAATTACCCAGAGAACAGAGTTCTAGGTTACAAAGAAACACGGCAAAGGAAAGGAGATAGTTCGATAATATGCTTATAGCAGATGTTGAAAATGAACATAATTCATCTCTTGACAACTTTGGGTCCTGGTCAGCAAGTTGCGGGGCAGATCGAAGCTGGACTGCTGGAATCACGGAAATCTCAACAAAAATGTTCTGCTGCAGTTCTTGAAGACCATGAGGGCTATTACGATACACTTTAGACTTAAGGGTTACCCCTTCCCTCACCTGGAAAAAGTAATCGCACACTGACAGATCAGGGGATCTGAGTGGTCACCTAGGGCTAAGAACAGACTGACCTCTGCTAACAACCCTATCTGATCTATGTGTTTATTTAATTTGGATCAAGGTTTGGCTTTATCAAGTACTTGTTTTCATGTGTTCTAATATACTTTATTATTGTAAAAAGATTATTGAATAAAAGAAAACAAGAGAGAAAACACAGTTATGCATTACTACACGACACTTGAAACTGAAATAAGTATTGAGAATACAGCCCGAGAATTTTTTATCATTAGTTTCAATTAACTTGAATTTATTTATTTATTTATTTTTGCCCAGAGAGAGCGTTTCCATTTACGTAACTGCGTTCGGCATGCGTCCTGTGAGCATGTAATGCAAAAATGCATGTAAGGCTATAATTAAACACGAAAATCACCAATTTTAAAATGGGTACAGTGTTTCCCTTAGTCGTGAAAAATGGTTGCATTTTATTACAAATTATATTCCAAAAATATTTTCCCATCACCGTTCTAAACAACAGAAAATTCAGTTCTAATATCGATTATCTCAAACTGCAGGATAAAATTAACAGACATCAGCCATTTTCATATTTTTTCCTTTGTACAGCAGTACACTTCCACTACAACAGTGCTTCTCAAACTTTCAATATTTGAGACCCAATATTCAATCATAATTTTCATCGCCCCCACCCTCCATACAATAACAATATGTTGAATTCAATAATACTATGCTCTGATGCTAAAACTACAATACGACTTTAACCTCTTAAGTGTCATCAACGTATATAAACGTCTCGCTCAGCCAAAGCGTTATTTTCCCCGGACGTATATATACGTTTTTACGAAGTACGATCTTTTCTGGGCTCTGTTATCCATAAAATTATTCCGACGGCTTTGGAATGCAATAAAAGGAACTGGACAGTGTTTACGAAGGATTTACTTATTTATTCCCCCTCCAATGCATCATACACGCGCACCTATTTGGAAAACGGTGGCATTGGGGAGCGAATTGCGTAAAGTTTAATCACAGCAAGGGATTAATTATAAACAGTACAAATTATAAGATAAGTGTTAAGTTTTGTATATAATTTAATATATGACAAGCCCATGAGGTCACAGGCAATTATTAAACTTGTTCTTAACTTAGTATTGTTAAATAAATTATAAAACATAAATCGCGTAGTACTGATACATTTATATATAAGTGTATTAAATCAGTGTGAATGTGTATTTTATTTTTTATTTTGTCAGAATATTTTTGTTTGTTTACTTTCAGTAATTAATATTTTTTTAATCAACTTTTGTTTTTGACTTTTCAATATGCTGCCTCCCCCCCCCCCTCCTCGTAAAATTATCACACACGACAATTTGAGAAACGCTGCACTACAGTTATTTTAATCCAAAACTAAAAAAAAAAGCCTACCAGTACAGGGTACACACAAAAGCTCTACTTAATAATTTTCACCACGCCATATCTTAATCTGAAATCTACCCAAAACCTCAAGAACTACATTTACCCAATAGTTACGTACATCTCTGACATTTTCAAAGTTCAGCGACTTCAACAACTAAACTACACTCACTTAGCCCATGTTCGTCAGACTTCCAAGTCTATTAGCATGATAAATTGAGTTTCAGAACGGAAGCCTTCGAACGAGACCTGGAGAATTACTCTCCCCAAACCCCCCAGTGCACGCCTTATGGTTCAGTTGCAGAATATTAAAGAACTATATGCTCTATTTTTAACCGAGAAATGTAGAAGGGATCCATTGAAAGAAAAGAATATATGGAAGGAATTCTCGAAGAGCCGAAATTCCTAGCAATTTAATAAGAACCATCTCTATTAAAAGGAAGGATGGAACTTTAGGAAAGGATCTTCTGACACCGGCAATCAATTCCACACCCTGTTCCGTTCGTGGATTTCGAAAGGTATTATCTACCCTAATTCATTCGAAAATACAAATGGCCTGCCCTTTTTCGAGCGCGTGCCGTGTTCCATGGAAAGAAGAAGTGGAACAAAAGAAAGAGAAAAAAGGGCGGGAAACTTGAGGACAGCCATTTATTTTTATTGTAGAAGGAAAGTTTGATGGGAATTTTAGAAGAGATGATTATGCGATAAAAAAAAAGAAGATAAAATGCGCTTCGCATTCTCGTAGATGAATTTGAATTGTTATACAAATGTATTTTCATAGGACATGGTACGAATTACGCAAAATTTTTTAATTTATGTATTTTCTCTAATTTTTTTGGTTTTCTCCTATGTGTGTATACTATATAAAACAGATTTTGTGCTCAAAATTTCATAAAAAGCTAGCCATTTAATTTTTTAAGGAAAAATTTTGTAGTGATTTTAAAATGCTACTCCTCCTACAAAAATTTACGAACACGCATGAAATTTTGATTTACAAGTACGTCAAACTATGCATAACAAAAGCATTGGTATTCGTACAATACTTCTTTTTATGAATGCTTATTGAAAATTCCTTAACAAATGTATAAATTCTGAGTTCAATTGTTTTTAAAAAATAAGTATTGCTTTGATTAAAAAATGCATACCAACTTTTGTTACATGTACCATTAGCAATAAATAAATAATAATAAAAAAAATTCAAAGCATTAATTAGGCACAAGAGAAAAAAAGCCTTAGCATTTTAAACAAACTAGTTATTTTATCTTTCCGAGAAAAGTAAGTTTAAAGTTTTGATTTGCCATAGGGATGTGAATAAAAACGAACGTAAAAGCTATCATAATTCTGCGTTTTTTAATTTAGAGCTTTCATATTTTGTCAGGTTGTAGAAAAGTATATAAAAAATAATTTAGGCTAACAAAATTAGGTTTGATTTTTTGGCCGAGTTTTGTCAAATGAATCGTACTGTGTCTCCTTAAAAATAGAATGTTTACAAATATATTAACAGAATTAAGAATTCATGATTGAAATTTTAAAAAAAATGCAATATTTTAAAGCATTTTATAGTGTAGAGATCAGTAAGCTTTCGAAAATTCAGATTTTAATTACAATTTATAACAAAAAAAAAGTTTTTTAGAATACATTTTACAAAATATAAAAGATACAAAGAAAATAAAAATAAAAAATAAAAACCGTTATCAAAAAGAACTTAAAAAAGAATCAGCTGTAGCAGCTCTCAAGAATGTTAATAATTGGAAACTGTAAGAATCCTTTATTTATATTTAAATAAAATACTAAATTATTTATGAATAATTCGTCATGATATCTGGCTAGACCTAAAACTTCAAAAATGCTTGAAAGTATACGTGACCGTTATACCCCGGATTTTACAGTATATATATATTCGTAGCCCTATTTCATCGCCAGAAAAGTGTTTCGTCACAGAATGTAATTTCGAAAAGAATTATTTCACACGTCAAAACTTAAAATCATGCTTAAGCAAAATTCTATTTTTAAGGAACTCATTTTTTATCGACAAAACACCTAAAAAAAACGCAAACTACACTAGCGTCACATTTGCTACACGAGCCTCAGAATCATTTGGAAAATTACTCCTCTACTTCCTTTTTGACGTAAAAACTGAAAAATAGGAATCACAAAACAATAGCAAAATAATTGCAAAAATCATCTTCTCATTTTCCAAAAGATAGCGCAAGAAACACAATTACCTTAGCACGACGTGTCCCCTTTTCATTGGATCCACCGCGACAATAATAACCGTGGCAGAAGGAAGTTAATGTCAAAAGATTAATCGAAAAATTTTTCATCTCTGCTTTTGAAGTCCCCTTGACAAGACGTATTCTAAAATTAATTGCTGCAACGGAAAGAGATTATCTGGATTGCTTTTAATCACTTGCAATTGTAGTTTGACTGAAATAATTGCGACAAATCGCACGATAAGAATGCAATTTATTCTTCGCCGATGATAAAGTTGTTGTCACTTTGGAGAAATTTGCTCGCAGATAGTCTTTCCTTTGTCGAAGGTGACGTGCGGGGCTCTTTTCAAGAAGGGGATTAGGAATCAAGATGAAATTAATTAAGTTTGAAAATTGTAAAACATAAAAATGACAAACTGTTCTTCTGATGTTCACTTAGATTGTGTTGTTTGGAATGTTTGAAAATTTCTGCAAGTGTTTTTATCATCTAAATAATTTCAAGAGCTTTATAAACAGTATTTTAATTAACATTCGATAGACATTAAAATAATGGAAATCGAGAATGATGATTCTTTATTTATTTTTGAAAAGCATCAATTTGGAATACAATAAGTATCTTCTCGAACTATGACAGTTCCAATCCGAATAATATCCCATATATGTATGTGGAACATATATTTTTAAACTCTATTTCCATTCAAAATGAAAGGTGTACATAAGACGCAAATTTCTCTCTATATGCATATGTTACCGTAAAAGTATATAATTCAGTTATTTCATAGAATAACTAGTTACTTCATGAAATAACTACACAAGTCAGTTAAAGTAAAAAAGGGTGGTTATAATTAAAGTTACACTATCCAGAGGCCTGTAGAATCTGTCCTGAGCATCGGATTTTGATGAAACTGGAATATATGCTATATGGAACATGGGGGAAAGATTTCTGCAATACAAAAAAAAAAAAATTAGTACAAATTTTGACCACCAGGTGGCTTTTATCGAATATCCCTTACGCAAATCCGTAAAACCTCTATATAAACTTGCAGCCACAGCCGGAGAATCATTATGCTCACGATAAAACCAAAAGGCCTAGGAGAATTCTCCTAGATTCTTATAATCCTCCATAGCATCACATTTTCATGCAATAAAAATTTTTATTGCATACTTTCTAAATTATTAAACTTTTTTCATTTTAGTATTTTTCAATTTAATTTTAAACTTGTTTAATTTTTATAACTTTTATTTCTCTCTCCTAACTTTAATTTGCAAACTGGACAAGCTCCTCCCACTTTTTTGCATCTAACTTTCTGAGACCCCAGGGCAGCCAATTGGAGTCAATTTCCTCACCTTCCAGCATCCAATCAGAGAGAAGCCTCTCAGCTCTCTCCCAAACATAATCTACACCCAAAACCGCAAGAAACTTTCCACTACAGGCACGCCTACCGATCCAGTCTCTCCACCAATCGCCATGCCGCTACGCAGACAGAAAAAACCCACTATCGCCGATTCCCATCGAAGACCATCAGATATGAGATGGAGAGCTGCAAGCAGCCCGTATGCCCGCAGACGAACCGTAATTCACCGGAGAATCATTCAGCGTGCGTTTGTCATCGTTAATCATGCCCTTACATTAAAAAAAATCGATCTTTACTGATAAAATTGTTTTATCAGAACGGCAACAATAAATTAGATTTTAATTTTGTTTTTCTCTTCGTCTACTATATACCAGAGAGCAAGCATCTTTTTCGCACAGATACGATTTTAAATTTGAAAAAATGTTTTCAATCCACTCAAATATATACTATACCGTATTTACTCGGATCTAAGTCACCATAGATTCTCAAAATGTTTTTCTGAAAAAATGTTGTCATCGATTCTAAGTAGCACCCCCATTCTCTACATATTGTTTAGGAATTTTTTTTAAAATAAAAATGTGTGAAATGTTTATTAATATCAGATACTTCAGAAATTCAAAAAAAATTGAAATGAGAACTAATTAAGAAGTTAATAATTTATTTTACCAGTAATAAAAAATTTCAAATAAGCACATGAACTTATAATTACTCTAACCGTCAGTATCAATTCTTCGAAAATGATTCGTCATTTCAAAGCATGATACCCAGCTCTCATACCCATTAGCCGTCATTATGAAGCCATTGTCCCAGCTGACTTAGGATTTGGTGACGGTGTCACCATTTTCCCACACGGTGTGGTCTTACGTGCCCTCCAGTGCATTTGTTATGAAACATTTTTTAAAAGAATGTATTGTAGAAGAGTGTAAAAGAATTATTAAAGATTGTTAAACATTTACAAGCAGCAGCTATATCATTCTGCTTACACCATCGTCGTATACTTGTTTCATCCATGTCAAACATTTAGTGGCCGCTGCTCTGCTTCCGTTTGTTTTCTGCATAAAATTTTGCCCCCTTTTCACACTTGCGTCGAAATGAACTCATCTTGAAGCTATTACCATATCATTGATGTTAAGTGATTAAAAGAAATTGCGTATATAGAAAAATTCCTAATTACGGCAAGACAACGATGTTTAGGATACACTGAATTCTGGAGATAAATCGCGGAATGGGATAGGTCATCGATGCAATGGACGGTTTCATTTTTCCATTTGAAAGGGATGGAAATTCAATTTCCCCCATCCAACAAATTTTTTGCCTTCTGTACCCGATTTTCAGTAGCATCAAACAGTGGAAAAATAGTGCGGCTTAGATTCGGGTAAATACGATATATATATATATACTGCTGTTTGTAAAAAATGCAACACCATGAAGGAATCATCAGAATTAAATCAACTTTGCAGCAAATATCAATTATAGGATGTTACGTAAAATAGTTTAGTCTTAGAACCACCGTGCATGCGTGGCGAGCGCAGCGCCCTCTGAACTGATGCTGAAAGCGTATAAATAGAGGGCTGTAGTGGGACATTGAAAATAGTTAAAGATTATTTATTAGTGGCGAACGTTTAGTGAGACCTAAGTATGCCTCCACGGCGAAATAAGGAGAAATTCCAACAACTTACAGAATTTGAACGGGGGATGATTATCTGCCTTCGAGAAGGAGGATTTTCCTATCGAAAATTGGAGCTCCTGTGCAGTGGCACAATTACACAGTGATGCGAGTTTGGAAGCAGTGAACCAACAAGCACCGAGCAACTCAAAAACTGGCAGTGGAAGACGGAAGTTGACGTCAACGCGCGACGATCGACACCTGCTTCGCATGGCGGTAATGACCGTATAGCTTCCTCCAGGCAGTTGGCAGCTCGTTGGTCTACTGCTACAGGTGTACTAATGCCGGCTTCGTCAATTCGTCGACGTCTGCTGCACTGTGGATTCCCCTCACGGCAAACCATCGCTGGCTGCGCCTGCAATGGGCTCATGAGCACAGAGCATGGCAAGCTGATTGGCACCAAGTTGTCTTTTCAGATGAAATACGCTTCAATTTGTGGGACCACGATGGCCGCATTCGTGTTAGACGCTATGCCGCTGAACACTGCCTTCCAGAGTGTGTTATCGAACGACATAGTGGCCTAACACCCGGAGGGGTATGATTTGGGGAAAGATTTCGTATCATGGGCGTCCAGTTTGCTAAGAATTGAGAGTAATTTCAAGAGCAACAGGTACGTCCGTGAAGTGCTAAGGCCGGAAGTCGTTCCCTTCCTTCAAGGCATCCCTGGAGCTATCTTTTAGCAGGATAATGCACGCCCATACGTTGTAAAGACTGTTCCAGACTTCTGTTCAGCCCAACACATGCAACTTCTTCCTTGGCCTGCTTATTTGCCGGATATGTCGCATATTGAGCCCGTGTGGGATTTGGTTGATCGGCGTCTCGCTCGTGATTCGTGTCCTGCAGCTTCAAAAGACGAACTTTTGCTGCGCATACAAGCAATATGGAATTCTCTTCCACAAGCAGACATTAAAAATCTGTTTGACTCCATGCAAATTCCGTATAGCAGCACTTATTGCAGCGTGTGGTGGCTACACCAAATACTGATTTCGGACACTTAATATTGTTTTTTTTTGCTTTGAAAATTTCGTCATTTATTTGTACTAATACAAGTCGTTTGTGCATTAAAATTCATTTAATTCTGATTATTCCTTCATGGTGTTGCTTTTTTAACAAAGAGCAGTGTATATACAATAGAAACTTTCTACTCCGCCTGGAAGCTGTTTTAAAAACCATAAATATAAGCAAATACTCCAAAACGTTAGTAGCTAAAATAAATAAAGTAAACTGAATTAATTCAAACTGAAGAAAAGCGTATCACTATTTCAAACGCGATCTGAAAACGATCATCCGTGCCTTCAAGCTATGTTCTTAATAAGCTCTTATTAAACACAAGCTTTTTGATTCTCTGTGTGTAAACATGACTCAAAATATATTTGATATTAAAAATTTCTTTAGTTTTTCAATAATATTATCACACATAAATGGTTATTCCAGAAAATACTCAAAAGAAAATACCCCAGGCAAAACTGGAAGATGAGGGACTATTCGTTTATTGAAATCATAATCGAAAATAAGTTGAAAAATGAAGTCTTAGAGATTTGGCTAAATTTGGTTTTTCTTCATTGTTGTTATGTGAGATAGGATTCAGAAGTTCCCTAACTAAGCCAGTAACGTGAAAAATTTTGCAGCAGATCAGAGCTTCTCAAACTTTCAACATTTGTGACCCAATTTCCAATCATAATTTTCTTTGCACCCCCACTCCCTATCTTCATACAAAAGTAATATATGAAATGCAATCATTATGTACTTTGACATTAAAGCTAAATTGCGATTTTAATTATAAATGTACAAATAACCAAGATAAGTATTAAATTTTGTGTATAAAAAGTCCATGGTATATTATTAAACTTGTTCTTTATTTGTTTTGATAAATTAATCATAAAATACATTGAGCATTACCGATACATTTGTAAGTCTTGTATCAGTGTAAATGTGTATTTTATTTTCTATTATCTCAGAATGTATTTTGTTTACTTTCAGTAAATTAAAAAAAAAATTTTTTTAAATAATTTTTTTTTTTTTTTACATTCAATATGCTCACGCCTCCCTCGTAGAGTTATCACGTCTCCCTAGGGGAGGGGAGCGCCCGACAGTTTGAGAAACACTGCATTACTCTCTTTAAAGTGATACGAAAGCAATATTAAAGTAAGGATCAACATTTATACCTTTCCAATTCCATTAAATGAGACATTAACACGTTAACATCACTGATATAAATATTCACTTTCAAGTTATCTGATCAATCAATCTACCATTTTAATTGACTCAGTTTATCAGTAGACTCAATAGGAAAGCCTTTCCTAGACCATTTATTTTGTTGAATGTGCGTGATAAACACATTTAACACTAAAACAATCAGTAGAATATTAAGCTTAATTGGATAAAAAAAAAGAAAAACGTTTGGGTTGCACTGATTGTGGAATTATTTCAATTGACGCGGGAATGGACTATTCATCACGTTTATGTACCTTAGAGCCAAACCATTAAGCTCCATTATGTACCATTAAGCTCCTGGCCAGCGATGCTTTAGTTGAGCCATATGGTTTTGAAACTTGATTCTATTAAATATCCATGATATAGATGAATTGGACATATACTATAGTGTATAGAGTCCCGAAATCTATCAATGTTCAAATATCTCTCGTTAATGTAACGTAGATATTGAGATTAGGGTTCCAGTTCAAGTTCAGTTCTGGGATTATGACAATGGTCCAGAAACAGGAGCCAAATCAGACTTCTATTTTTGAATCATCCAAGTTTTCAGATCAACAAAGTCCTGTTGCCTATATTTTCATGAATGGTTTCATGCGTTTGGTCAAGCTTTTAACTAACCAGCCAAGATAAAAAACAATTAGATCAGTGCTTCTCAAACTTTCAGTATTGGTGACCCAATATTCAATAATAATTTTCATCGCCCCCACCCTCCATACAATACCAATGTACTGAATTCAATGATACTATGCTCTGATGCTAAGACTACAATACGACTTTAACTCTTAAGTGCCATCAACGTATATAAACGTCTCGCTCAGCCGAAGCTTTATTTTCCCCGGACGTATATATACGTCTTTCTGAAGTACGATCTTTTCTGTGCACTGCTATCCATAAAATTATTCCAAAGGCTTTGGAATGCAATAGAAGGAACTGGACAGTGTTTGCGAAGGATTACTTCAGAGAATTTCCAATTTGCTTATTTATTCCTTTTCTTCCCCCCCCCCTCCAATGCATCACATACGCATGCCTCCGTGGAAAAGGGTGGCATTGGGGAGTGAATCACTCAACTTTTAATTGGCAGTTAATAGAATAATTATAAACCGCACCGTATCAAAATAAGTGTTAATTTTTGTACATAGCTTCATATATATGACAAGGCTGGCGTCACTGGCAAATTATTAAACTTGTTCTTAACTTAGTATTGTTAAATAATTTATAAAATACACTGTGCAGTACTGAGACATTTAGAAGTGTATTATATCAGTGGGAATGCATATTTTATTTTTTATTATGTCAGAATGTATTTTGTCTGTTTACTTTCAGTTAATTAGTAATTTTTTTAAATAATCTTTTGTTTTCGATTTTTCAATAGCTCGCGCTCCCCTTGTAGAGTTATCACGCCCTCAAGGGGGCGAGTCCCACAAATTAAAAAACGCTGAACTAGACAGCCACAAGGCATCAAAAATGGCGAAATTTTAACAGTTTCTTTCTCCAAAGTGCTACGCCAAACCAAAGGAGGACTTTCAAGAACAGATTGAATTTCAATGGTATTTATTGATTGATTGATTTCTATCTTGCATTGCATTCTGAAACAACACAAGGGCTATTGACTAAGCTCATCAACATGGAGTGTCTTCAGTTGCATTTTCGACAACGCTGACCACGACTTCGTGGACCATGGCCACTTGGTTACCACGGCCACGAATTTAAAATGTAAGAAGCTGCAACAGTTCTAGAATCAAAGAAATATAATCAACAGCTACAGCTATGTATTAACAACATCTTACATTCCATAAAAAATACAAACTTCTGACGGATATCTATAAAATCTGTAAAATGTTCATTCAGAAAGCAAGTCTTCAAACACACATCTTTATTTAACATTGTAACGGATCTATCCACATTCCTCCTATTAATCCTCTACGTGAAAAACTTTCTTTAAGTATTATTTAATTGAAAACCTCCACCCGAAGAAGATGACGTGGTATATGTAAATTATGTCTTGTATTAAAGTATTAGCTTTCGGGTTTGAGAAAGCGAGAGAGGTTAGAAGCTAAAGGATAGCAGTGAGGATTAACGTAAGATAATAGAAAGCTAGATGAAAGTGTGCAGTAGATTATCTGCTTAATATTTAAGATTGACGATTTGTCAATTAGATAACTAATCGGAGTAACGTTGGCCTAAGGTAAGGTATTAAATTTATACTAAGCTGTATCATCTTCCTCGCTCTTGCTCCCTTAATTATTTAAAAGTGCATTTCCTAATCTTGGGATGTTCGAGTTTGTTAGGTTTTTGAGACTTGCAAATAAGTTGTGTTGGTTTTGACCTATGGCTAATCTTCCTTCTAACTCTCATACTCTGGTGGTTGGGATAGACCAACCATCATTTCACCATGAAGACTGAGCTCATCCAAAAAGATCTGGAACTATAAAAAATTGGTCTATCTCATAAAGTTCTCCTCTCCAATATACAAGTATTGATCAAAACCCAAGCTACGATAGGTATAAATTACAGAAGTTTTTCCTTGACACAGAAAACTTGAAGAGATAGTTTTCAGTGGTGCCTCCTTCTGGAAGTCGCAAACAACAAAGGACAGGATTAAAAACCCCTTAACGACTGGTTCGAATAGGAATTCCTTTCGTCTTAGTTGTCTAAGGCATGCACGACGTAGCTGCGGACCGGTAGGTCGGTGGATCAAATAATCATCCCTACACCAGGCTCAACAGCTTGTCACCAAAGTTAGAACATAGGGGGAATAGATATCCTGACAGCTATTTTATTGTTTTTTAAACTAGAATCAATGAACAGGAACCCCTCTATTTATAAAAGTCAGTCAGTGAAAACAGCGCGTAAATGGAACCATTAAAATAAGGATTCGCTTTAGATTCTCTAATATGCATTTAGAATGAAACTCGAATACAAACGTTTAAGCAAAAAGTCACTCAAAACAAAACACAACACAACAAAAAATTCTTTTTGACGTAACGTCCATTTGTTTGAAAAGTTTTCTTTTAATTTGTATTTTCCTACAACACATTTCGGCTTATATCTTTGTCAAATAGCTCAAAAGTGAGAAATCGTATCCACGTAAAAACAGAGGAACTATTATAATTTTATGTATAAATCCCTCAAATACCGAAAGTCAAACTACCAGTATTTTATATAATACAAATAATTTTGAATAAAAAAAGGTTGAACATAAAAATCCTTTAATATTTTTTTTCCTATTTTTTTTAAGTCTTGGTGACACAAAAGACTCGCCAAATAAATGAGCTGATGCCATTAAGTCTAATTAAGGCTCAAAAACCTCACTCTGTGTGGGTGAGTGAGTGAATATTAACGTCGCACTGTTCAGCTACACGAGGGCTTTTGGCGACGGACCTCGTAATTTTGAACCATGGTCAAGTGATGAGGACAGCACCTGAGCTGGCACTCCCTCTCCTAACTACCACACCACACCAACGCGAGGACGTTTGTACTCTCGACAGATTTAAGGTATCCGACTGGTTGCGACAACTTTTTTTTTTTTTTAAAGGAGATATGGGGATTTTTTTTTTGTTATTTTTAGATTTGCTTAGTGCACTTTAAGAAAAATGTGCTAAAATTAAGAAGAGAAAAATAAATTATTATTACTAAAATGGGAAAAAATAGGTAAAAATTGACAAAAAATAGCACAAACGCGGCCCATTCTGCACCAAAGAAGAAATTTTCAATTTCTCCAATCTCTCTCTCTCTAATGTGTTGCTATATTATTCAATTTTGAAATGACCTTCAGGATAAGAGATATTTTCTTTTTTACAAAAACTAGAGCTTTTTATCTCGGTTATTATATGAAAATGCTTTAAAAGACAGTGATTATATTCACATAAGGGACTGTAAATTTTGCAAAAAAAAAACAGTGATTGATAAATCTGAAGGCTAAAACACTTCTACTATTATAAAGAACATGCACAAAAAATTTCAGTTAATTATTTTTAAAACTTTTTCAGCAATCTCTGACCCCGTTTGATTATTTTCAAAAAATCCCATTTCGAGTAAAACGCGTTTTAAAGTATGCCATCTTGCTTAAAGTAAAGGCATCTGCTTTTACTAAAACACTTGTAGTTTTTGTTCTAGTAAACGGAAAATGATAAACTTGGTATTTTTATAAAGCTAATAAGGTGGCCCATAAAATAAAATCATACAAAAAATTTGTCAATTTTCGGCAAAATTTACAGTTTTAGGGTAGTCGGATACCTTAACGTGCATCGCGCCCGTACACGGCGGGTCTTTAGTGTTGCTGGGCTCGAACTCGCGACACGCCAGCCACGATCCGATACCTTGACCACAAGGCTACCGCGGCCACTCACACTATGTGGATACCTGGAGAGTGGGGTGTTAGCTCACGTTTCGTCACTTGACCAAGGTTCAACACTAACAGGCCCGTTGCCAATAGTCTTCATTTGCTTGTGATGTTAATGAACAATCTGTTAAACGTCACACGTCAACAATCACACATCTTATTAAAAAAAATGTTTGTGACATATTTTTGCTAAAGCTAAACACGTTAGATCATACAAAATCCTGAAAACTTCTCCCCCCCCCCCTTCCTGAGTAAGACCAACAACAAAAAGTATTTCCTGTTTTAAACAATGTTTGGCTCATTTTGAACTATTTTTTTCTTTTTTCAACCTTATAAAGACGCCAATTCAAGTTCACAAACCACTCCATCATTCGGATCCAAGTTCAACCCACAACGAAGAAGAATCAACTTCCATATCTTTCTCCCAAAGAAATACCTCGTGCACTCCCGACCCCAAAACAACGGCACACTCATCCCTAATCCTGTTATTCCAAACACAGTGGGCGTTCACCCGTTTGACAAATCACAGTTTGGGAGAGGATCCCCTTCCACAATAGGCGGATCAGAGCCGTCACCGCTAAAGAACAGGTAAAAGGCCTCAGGGCGAGCTTAAGTTGTGACAATTAACCAAAAGAGATTTTACAGAAACAACCGGAACGCTTGATTAGGTACAGGGGGAGAAAAATCCTTATTCATTTTGGGGTAGGAACTAAGTCGGTAGAGTAAAGCTGCCTTCACTTTTAGGGAAAAAATACTCTGTATTTACGCGTTTGTTAATAGATATCTGAAAGAAAGGGATTTTTGAATGAGTTTAATCCCTAGCATTGGGGATTTGCATAGTTTAGTGAGGTTATTCAAGGGGAAGAGTGTAAAAGATTAGAAGGTGGTTGGAAGTTAAAGATAAAAGATTTTTCTTTTAAGTCGATGGATTTGGGTTTGAGAATATTGATTGGGAGAAATTGATTTATAAATTATGAATTTTTAGCTTCGATCAGTTTTAACTGGGAAAAATAAATTACGAGAAAACTGTGAAAAGTGAAACCGAATTCCTTAACATAAAGCCCATGGGGAGTTATAGGAAATTATTTTATAATAATTGGTTAATAATATTTGCCTAGAGTTGTGAATAATTGAACCCAATATTGGGTTCAATTTATTGGGTAAAAACCATTACACAATATTAAAATAAACGTATTTTAGTAAAGTATAGTTCAATTTGCTTTAAGACAATTTCCCCCTCCCCCCTGTATATCTATTTGAGTCTTATCTAGCATCAATATCTAATGTTTTCCCCTAGATTTTATAATCAGACGACTTGATTCTTTAATTTTAAAGTATTTAGTTTTATTATATTTAATGTTCTCGTATTTATCTGAATTTTCTTAATTTTAAAGTCAAAGTTTGCTTTTCGTTTGGTTGTTTTTACTTTAATTTTCGTGTTTTAAATTCGAACAATCTATATTATGCATTAGTTTAACTTCTTAAACTGGCAACGACTTTTTATTGGAATATTGTGATGTGTTTTATACTGGAAACCATTTTGTGGTTCAGGATACATTAAGCAAGTTTTATAATTAAGGTTTTAATAATAAACAAATATAACTTATACTCTAATTCTTATTTTAATGAATTATTTATATTTTTAATATTGTTATTATTCGATAATCAAATAATTCTCGGAATTTTTTAACTCGATTTTTCTGTTGTTTATAAAAGAAAAAAATTCTTTGTTTTGATTCCATTATTCCAATACATTGAACATAAGCCTATTTCAAAAAATAGATTTATACAGTGGAATGTTTTCTTTATGTTATCTGTGGATAAATTCAAAGAAGATACGTGAATGTATCATTATCTTCTACAAATGTATAAATTAAAGTTAAATTAGACAGTATATATATTTTTAAATTCAAATGTTTTACAATATGCGTAAATTTTCCATAAAATATGTGATCTATACTTCATTTTTCATACTTAAATTCCACATGGGCTTCTAAAACTACAAATAAACGTGCAAAATTGGTTATTCATTGGATGTTTCTAAAGTAAATAGCATAATATAAATTAATATTCATGATATAACCTTACGAATGAATATTATTAATAGAACATTTCTTAAACGAAGATGTGTTTCCTAATTTTAAGTCAACTCTTTAATGTTAAACAGTTTCAGTTTTAGAAATAAATATGCGTTAATGAGTTGAAATTATTTTTCAGAGACAAACTCATTATACAATTTATTGAAACTTCGTTCTTGCGAGAAAAAAAGTTTTAGGAAAATATGTTTGCTTATAAATTAAAATTTAATTTCTTTTCCGTGAAGTTATATTACCATTAAAAATGCAGAAGCATAACTTAAATTTTCTTTGCAACGTAATGAGTAATGAATTTGATAAAATTAATTAGATATAATGCAAGTATCATTAAAAATCTGTTCAACACTAAAGGATATTTAAATGAAAGCTATTATCATACACAAATTGCTTTTCGTTTAATCGTAAATTATTTGATCACTTTCTTTTTTTATCACTTTCCTACACCATAGGAAATTTATAGAATTTAATTTCTTAAATTTAAAATATGCATAAAATAAAGTCGATAAAAAGAATATTTATAAAGAAATGATCTTTCTAAAAATAAAAAAATAAAAAATAATTCAAGCCTGTGTATGACTGTAATACTAATATTTACAATAAACGAAATGATAACAAAAACATTTAAATTTAAGATTGTACTCAAAAGAAAAGACTATCTCTTATTTTTAAAACAAAGTATTCTTGTGATTTTTCAATATAAAATTTCACATAAAACCTCTGAATAGTAAGGCCCTTAATGTTTGTTTAAAAAGTATTTTGAGTCCAGAAGATTTTTTTAAAATTTGTAACAAGAAAACCAAAAAGTATTTCCGGAGGGAAAAAAATCAGATAGCAGAAACGTTTCCAAACGACAGAAATTTTCTTTTTCGAAAAAGTAGAAAAAGAAAATCTAAAGAATGCGCAGAAACTTCATCAAATATGAAATAAAATTAGATAAAGAGGCATCAAGTAGAGAGCTAAATTTTTAGCTTGTCGCTCAAAAACAAAATCATTGCTAGCAGCAAAAATGACGGTATAAAAGAACATTAAAGTTACGCTATTAAATTATAGAAAGCTTTGAAGAGAGAGAGAGAGCTAGTAAGCGTCTGTTGCTATGGGAACAAGGCTTCATTTTTAGTAGGAAATACTTAACGTATCATAATTGATGTACTTAGTGACATTACAAACGTATATTATTGAGTTGTTTATTAGATTATTACTGTATTAGTAACATACAGAGCAAAAGTACGTTGCCAATTTATAATATGAATGCATGAACACATTTTTTTCAAGCATCCGCTCTCAAGAAATGAGCATGTTCTTGTTGCCATAGAAACCTGCAATGCAAGATTAATAAATTTCTCATCGTAAGCTTCAGTGAAACAAAAATACAAAGGAGATTTGGACTTCATATTTGATTTCATGCGCAAGATTTCAAAAATAAGCAAGTAATATAAAAAACAACATTTAGATTTTCTGTTCAGAATATGAAATATTTTGATATCTACTAAATTGTTAATATTGTTTTAATATTTTAGGGGATAATAGCCTTTGTTGCTTCCTATCCCAAAATAAAATAAATAAATAAAATAATATGAAAAAAAATTAACTCAATTCCTACTTTGAATGGATGAATAGAAAGTATTTTATTAACGATTGAAAATTTGGACGAATGTGTGTGTGTGTAAATAAATACATATACAGTCGACTCTAGATAATTCAAACCTTCGATAATACGAACCACTCGATAATTCGAAGTATACGCTCAGTCCCTAGAAAAACTCTTGATATTTCGAACTAAAACAATGCATTTGGGTACACTCAATAACTCGAAGTAAAATCTGTGACTTTTCAGACTACAACACGCAATTATTCGAAGCTATCTTTCAAACTCTGGACAATTCGAACCCTCAGTATCATGTACAGTCCTGCAGCAAACAGGTTGAAGCTTACAAGTTGTATGTTATATTGTCTGCGTGTCTCCCCTGTAACATAGACCCTTTAATGACCATCTTAGTGTGTTTCGGTTCATTAGGCGAAAATACACTTTTATTACTTCCCTTCATCAAGTGGACAATAGACCAACCGTACCTGTTGTCAGCCATCCATATCTTTCGCTTAACACGTGGCCTTGCTACACATGTGTTCATAAAGGATGGTCCACTATTGTGAAAAAGAGATGCGTAGGATTGTGTATGAATGTATTGAATGTATTATTTTAGCACAGGACTTTTAACTAGACTTTTAACAGGACTTTTCACAATTTTAGGGTAGTCTGATATCTTAACACACAAATAAAGAAAACAGATTATTTGATTGGCAGAAATATTTCTAAAGAAAAGTTAAAATTCTAATGCGAAGAATATTTTTAATTCATTCGAATAAAATTGTTTCCTTCATAAGCTGTTAGTGAATTAACGATAAGAATATTTTACCCTAAAAAGCATAATAATCTCCTACTTGACACCTTACAAAATAAAATACAAATTTAAACTACTTATTTATAAAAGCAAATTTAAAAATCACGTAGCAAAAATACAATTCGAACATAAGTTGCAACACAATCGTTTGGCAAAATGGTACGAATTCTTTAACGCGACCAACAAGCTCTAAAAATCCCATAATACACACTCCCAGATAAAATAAAATAAATCGTCCCTCGTAGCAGTGGGAAGGAAATATAAAAGGCAACACCCCTCGGAGGAAAGAAAGACACACAAAAAGAACACTTTTGCATCACAGCGAGAAAGAAATTGAGCGTGTCATTTCTAATGGCAGTTGGAAACTTGGACCATAATCTTCAGAACCAACTAGACAAGGAAAAGCCTTCTTCCTCGAAGAAATCTGACAAGCCTTTTACATCTTAATAGCCTTGTTTCTGTTCGGGTTTTAAGAAGGCAGCGATAGACTCTCAGAAAGAATTCTTTTTCTTTTGTTGCAGCATGGTTATTTCAGTTTTTGTGTCTTTATTTTTTTTAGAATAGAGTCTTTTTAAGTAATTCCATCAACTCGCAAACAGTAACTTGCGCAGATTTTCAAGATTACTCCTGTAAACGAAGATAAATTGACGGATATCAGGGAGCTTGTTGTGCTTTAAAGTCTTATTAGAGAGTCGGTATAGGTTAAGAAAGCTGGCTGTGTATAACCGCATCGTATATTGTACGATGCTGGGGAACATGTTATACCTGATGTGCGCTTGTTGGCTTGATATATTATTCAAAGTTACGGTCTTTGCGAAAGGCAAAGTAAGATTGATGAAAATATTTAAATGTGTTTTTCATGAGACCACATGCTAAGAATTTAAATGCAGCAGCAATTTGTTATGTTTAGTAAGTAGTCCTGGTAAATAGAGCATTCGCAGTATGACTGTAAAGAAATTCCATAAAAAAAAAATAGCTCCATATTTTTAAAGAGTATAAGCATTAAGAAATTTTTAAATCTTTTTTTGAATCCATAATGCCATTTTCTTTCTTCATTGTATTTTTCCCCTTCACTTCTTATTCCCTTAAAATTGAAGGAGCCAGTAAGAACGTAAAATCACTACATAGAAAAGAGTCCTGACTATAAAAAATACTTTTAGCACTCTTTCAAATGTTTGTATGTAAACTGGAATGTAATTTCATTTTTTATTCTTATCACTCAGAAATTTAATAGAATATTCTAAAAATAACTATTTCTAAAAAAATTACCAATTTTTAAATTTTTTTTTTTTTTGAAAAATTCTATTATTTTGTTTATAGTGACCCATCTTTGCTTGAAATATAATTTCCTTTAATTATAATTTTAAAAAGTGTAATATGTCACAAATAAAACAAACTCTCTCTTTTTTTTTTTCTGATATTTTTATTTGGCAACATAACTTTTGGAACTCCCCCCCCCCTTTTGCAGCCGTAACTTCATAACAACGATAAGAGGCCGATTTTTTAAAATAAATATTAAAATTCAATAAAAAATAAATCTTATATATTTAATCCGATTAGTTTAAGATCATAATTACTAATTCCATCGTAACTAATTCACATTCAAATAAACGAATAATGTTCTTGATAAGAATTAAAACAAACAAACAAAAAAAAGGAAAAAGAACTGATAAAAATATGAAAGGCTACACGAGATTTCCATCAGCGCAATTTCAAACAATACATTCTTTATTTTTAATATGATAAGAGGAGAAATCAAATAATAATAAAAAAAGAATACCACATTTCAGTTTCATTATAAATAATAATTTGACTCCACAATATTAATAGAATTAAATACTTCTTTAGATATTTATCAAAACTTTGTCTTTCTCTCTCTATATATAATAATGAAGGGGAATATTTGGATCCTATATATCACTCTTAATCTCACATCACAATTTTAAGCCTATTATAGCTTTAGAAAAATAAGAGCATTGCATTTTGATCTAATGATTTTTTTATTTTTGTATAAAGGGTGTTCAAGTGGAAGTGATTCGAGGTGTGTATCCAAGAGATGTGTAGGGAGCAGTGCTGGTTTATCCATTCAGGGACGGCTCTAGGGCCGAACAAACCGGACCTATGACCGGGGCGGCAAATTTTAAAGGCGCCATTTGAATCGAATTTGGAAATTATTTTTTTTTAAGTTACAAAAAATTTGATATATTTTTTGAAATATTATTGGGTTGAATTTAGTATTTCATTTAACTTATATTATTTCCTTATTTTGTACTCTGTATGTTTAATGTCAGTTTCCTTTTATATTGAAACTTGATATGTTTACACTTTTTCACTAGTAACTTTCTCCCCATCCAGGAGTGAGGTAACAACGGACATTCCTCTTACCCTTACGGTGTCCAGTGTCAGCTATCCAAAAGGGGACAGGGGTAATAAGAACTTTTAGAAGACAGAGAGCTACAGGAGATGTTTTATTTTAGTCTTGAGTGTAGTTACCATAATTTAAAATAAACGCTTGCGATCCCCACCATCAGTAGATACTTTTTCGAAGAAATTGGTTTGCTGAAATAGACAATTTCTTCTTCTACATTTTACTCGTTTGAAATAAAAACAGGTAATTGTGTTCTTAATTTCAAATTATTTTGTACTTTTTAAGACTTTATATACATATATTGCTATACTGCCTTTTTGTTCGCAAGAATTATTCAAGTTTTATTGTTGTGTATCTATATGAACAATTTATCTTTTTTAAATATAATTTTTTGCTTTCGAGAAAGGGCCCATTTTTGTCCGGGGCAGCAAAACTGCTAGAACCCGGTCCTGATCCATTGGGCGCTTGGGGCGTGCGCCCAAGGGCCCGGATAAGCTGGACTCAACCAGAATTTTTTGGTTATAAATTTCGATTCTCCAGTGCCTAGGGGACCTGTAAATCTTTTGCCCCCTGGGCCCAAAATGAGCTTAAATCGGAACTGGTACAGACAGAAATGAGACAGATACATAGATAGAAACTGCAATATTTAATGATTGAAATGTAAGCAAAGTTTGTTAAAAGAAATCCCTCATGACGTTTAGGCAGGCTTCCCCTTTTTTAGGAAGGTTACTAATTCCGTCCGCGAAGGACGATGTCGGTTGATCACAGAACCAGTTCAGAACGACGGAAACGTTGAACTCATTTGCGACCTCACGAAAGTTTCGATGTCGATTTCCCTTGATTGCAGTATCATTGCGCATAATCAGCTTTTTTTGTCACAACTTTGTGCACCTGACCAGGTCACGGCAAATCCTTTGACTCCTGTCGATCGTCGCTAAACATTCTCGTCACCGTGGGCTTCGATACACATGTTCCAACTTACCACAGCCAGCATTCTACGATGAATATCCACCGGCTTGCACCCTCTGCCAATGTTAAAACTTTATTACAGTTTACTTATCAGTTTAGGAAGCAGTTGCATCCCCGCCAGCCATTTTTAAATGAATGCCACGTCCTTACGGATGCAGTTATCAGAAATTTGCTTGCGCACGTGCGTGCGTGGTACATCCACCTTGACTATCGCGTTTGTTTCACGAAAATACATTGAAAACTGTCGGCATGCGACGCTTCGAATCACTTTCATTTGAACACGCCTCATATTTTAATAGGTTTCTTGTTTTAGGTTTTAATTTCCAGTAATTATATCCTGATTTGCATGAATTATTTACTGATAAAAAAACCCATGATTATTATAATCTATTTAATATATAAGCGAGCTCAGGGACGGGAGCTTAAGGCATGGGTCAACTGGGTCCGGGCTTCGACCACAAAGGGGCGTCTCGTTCTCTATTCAGTTCCTTAAGAAGATCATAATTCGAATAATTTCAAAGGTCAAATGTTATTTTGGGTGTATATTTCCCGAAAAACTGTTGATTTCGGACAATGTGTCAACTGGCTACATGTGATAACTGTTGTCCATGTACAGGAATAGGCTACCACCATACACCATCATTACGCATTCCATCAAAGGCAGACAATCGGTTCAGCCAGTTTGTGCGATTGTAATTCATGCACATTTGTTTGTTTCGGGTTATTGTTTGTACGAGTACTTGACAACGTATGATATGTACTGTTTGCTTTTAAGGGTGATAGGTGAGGCCTACATTTGTGTAGGGGGCCCAGGGTCTACATTTGAGTAGGGACCGAAAAAGTCTTAAGACGTCCCTGAGAGTGCTTGTGTATATACTCATACATGCATTAACACATACACGCCCCCACTCATATACACACACATGTGTGTATGTACTATATATACACTACATGAGCCAAATTAGATTATTATTTTTAACACATTTTATAAATGACTTTTTAACTTTATCAAAAACACATCCATTGTTCTTCAGATGTCAAATTAATACAATTCTAAAAGCCAGACGTAGAGGGGAAAATAACAAATCTTAATCTGTGTAAATATTTTCTTAATTGGTTTATCATGGAACACTATATTTTACAGAAAACGTAATTTAACTGCGATAATTATAAATAATTTACTGTTAAGCATTTGAAAAATTATTCATATTTATAAGAACTTCAGAGGAAAATATAGTTTAAAAAGTTAACACATAAAATGCACCCAATAAGAAGTACTCTACGGTGCTGTTTAATATATTATTATTCAGGACTCTTAAAATGTATAAGTAACAATAAAACTTAAAAATATATATAATATTAAAATTTCAAGACTGCAAAACTCTCCCTCTTTTGCTTTAAATTTTATTTTTTTAAAAAAATAAATAAAAATTATGAAACTTTTATTCAGTTAAAGGAGGTAATTAAATAAGAAACACGTCTTTGAGACATTAAAACGAAAAACACCACGAATGCTATGGCAACTAATTGAATTTCAGTTTGAAAATTTTTAAAAAAATCATTCAAACATATGTAATTTAAAACCTTTTTTCAAACAAAACAAAAAAATATTGAGCAATTACAAAAAAAAGTCTCAAATTTAGAATGGCTAAAAAAACTGTTTATTCAATTTACATGATCAATGCTTTTCATTTCGATTTAAAAAAAAAAATGGTTTCACGATGTTTAGTATATATATTATATACTTACTTTTAAACTAATTAACTTTAACTTAACAGTTCAATGCATTAATTTAAATTACTTGATTTTAACTGATTGAAGTCATTTTATGAAACACACGTTTATTATTTTCGTGGGGATTATAGACATAGCATTTAGCCCTCTGTTTATGTTTAATCTCTTTTTCAAAGCAGTTAAATAGTTGTGGATGTGATAATTATTATTATACTTAGTGTTAGCTTAGAATCTTAAATGATAGAAGTTTTTTTTTTTTTTTTTGTAAACTAATTTACTTTGAATTAGCGGGTTTACATTAAAGTTTAAAAGAAAGAAAAAAAAACATGACTATTGATTAATACATCCTCAGACAATCCGAAAGCAGCAAATACAGTCCGGAGTTTATATTTGTACAAAAATTTGTGAATTCATACTCAATGCAAGTGGAGTACATATACCTCTCTCACAGGGAGGGAAGGGGGCTATATTTAAAAAAATGTAACCCGTTGACGAAATCACTGAGGGGTTATCTTTATGCAGTGGCGCACACAAGGGGGGGGAGGGGTCCTCGGGTCCGGAGCCCTCCAAGTCCTTGGTTTTCTTTTCGACTGATTATTATCCTATGTATATAGTACGTATAATTTAATTAAGTATTTGTTATTAATAATTTATTTTATTAATTAATGCTAATTATTCATTCAATGATTAGTTTTTTACTGTTTTTGGTTATCGAAAATCGACAAAATCAAAAGAATATGTTGGGCGGCGTATTGGAGCATGATACGAGTGAACTTTCGATCCCGGACCTCCGCCTTGAAAATTTCTTGTGTGCGCTACTGTTTCTATGGTATAAATTCTGGCAGGGCTATTCTGGAGGGGGTGAATCCTCCTCCCCTGCTTGTGTACGCCACTGCTCAATGCTATTATGTAAGATACTAGAATTTATAGCAACAACAAAAAAAAAGACAACCCTGTAATGCGTTTGCCTGCGCGCCTAAAAGTGTGGGAGGATTGGAAGGAACACTAGCCACAGTTCAACAAAACAATCTTAATTTTTTCACAATATTTATCACAACTCAAATTCAATCGATCCTGTTTAAGAAATGAACCCAATTAATAACTAAGCAAACAATTAAAGAGGTATGCGAGATATGAGAAAACTTTAATACATTAAACACACTTACTCAAGGCGATAACTCTGATTTCTTAGCCATTTAATCTGGATTCAATCTCCAGTGACCATTCGTCACCTTAAGTAATTCAATTATCAAATATTAAATATCCGCGATTCAAGTTGATTAATCTCTGCTCCGATAGCAATCTATCCTATCTCTCCTCTAACCTGAAAATCTAGACCATATATAGTAGCCTTAATTAACATATAATCACGTCTTCTTCTTCGAAGTGAAGTTTTATAATAAAATAATTTTTAAAGACCAGAAACACCCCCAAAGGACTATCAGTAGAAGGTGCGCGGATAGAACCATCACAACCGAAATGTTTTTTCTTTTAAAAAAAAAATTCGGATTATTTTACGAATTTATTTTGCGTTTTATTAACTAGAAAGAGAAATTTTTCATCTCTATAACTTTAACTTTATATATATTAATATAAACAATTAAAACACTGATGAATTATCAAGGAATAAAAGAATGTTTTCGCTAAATAATAAAAAAAGCCCCAAAAAAAATTGTTGAATATTAAGCGAAAATCTATCTACAGCAAACTGCACTAGTGTTCTTAATCCACATAAAAAAAAATGGAATAAACCTAATATATTACAAAAGTGAAGTGAAGTGAATGAAAGAAATCCAATCAGATGGAACGTCCATTTCAAGTGAAAAAAAATTATCCAGTTCAGCAAGCGTAAAGCAGGAAAAGGCTATTCTCGTAAATGTTAGGGGCGGGGTAAGGAATGTGACCCATTGACCCCTGTAGAAATCGTCTGATTCCTGTCTGCAATCAATTGACCCCCTGCCCCCCTCATCATCATGGCAAAGAAATAGTTCCTATACATCTCGGAAAAAAAGGAGCTATACAGCAGAAAAAAACAACATGGAGATTACCGAATCAGTTCGCTGGTTTTTACAACACGCATGGATTGTTTTTGCCCCCCACCTACCGTGAATAGAGGGAGAGAAAAAGAGGGAAAGTATATTTGAGGTGAAAAAATTGGAATTGAAAAAAAATGCAGTGTGTTCAAATTCGAAACGTAGTTTTTTTTATTTTTTTTTATTTATTCTATGATTTTTTTTTTTAATATATAAAAATAATAATAACGTGTTTAAAATTCAGATGGTGAATTCGTCTCTAGAGTGGCTCCGTTAGAATGGAATTCTGCGTTCGAAAAGTTTAAAACAAAATCTAAGTTTAAGCAATACGCTTCTTTTAAAAAATGGTAATTCTTGCTTTTTCAATGCTCATTACTTTTAATACTTTTAGAATAATAATTATAATAAAATGGTTTCTTTTTTTAAACTGAACATGGGCGGAAATTATACAGTTACTGGTTAGTAGTAGCCATTAATTTATGTAATAGAATGAATAATAATGTAGAATACAACAGAACAAGTAATACAAAAAAAAATTTTTTAGCCAATTCTTACTTTAGGTTAACAAAGAAAAATTTTACTTCAGTTAATTTTTATTAAATAGTTACAATTAATATGTTGTTGTTTCTTATCCCACATGACCGACAAAAACATCTTAGCCACGGTAACCAAATGGTCAAGGCATCGGATCATGGCTAGCGTGTCATGAGTTCGAGCTCAGTACCGCTGAAGACCCACCGTGTAGGGGAGAGATGCACGTTAAATCTGTCGAGAGCTCAAACGTCCTCCCGTTGGTGTGGTAGTTAGGAGAGGAGGTGCCAGCTCAGGTGTCGTCCGCGTCACTTGACCATGGTTCAAAATTACGCGGTTGGTTGCCAAAAGCCCTCTTGTAGCTAAACAGTGCAACGTTAATATCCACTCACCCGACAGAAACATGTAGATCAAGTCCATGGACCCGTGCGTTTTTAATCAATGAAGAACTAACTGTAGCTGGATTTGAGAGCAGACAATTAATATAAATATATATATACATGTGACAAAATAGAAAGCGATTTTCCCCTTTCTATGTATGGTGTTTGACTATTTTTGTGTTTGTTTATTTTTATTCATTAATTAAATTTAATTATTCTAATAAAATAGTATAGTAAAAAAGAAATCATATTCTCAGAAATTAGGCCATCCTAGGTGGGATTTGAATCCCCGATCAACAGCCTATCCATTGCGGTACATGGACACAACTAAAGATTTTCCTTTCTACATATGCTGTTGGACTATTATTTTTGTTTGTTACAATTTATTCATTAATTTAATTAATGAATTAATATTTGAAAAACTATTAACATCAAGTGTCATCTACTACAAGTTTAAAAAAATATATTTGAATGGATGTGAATAGAATGTACTTCATTAACTATTGAAAATTTGAACTATATATATTTTCGTGGGGGTTAGTGTACAACACGCATCTAAATGGAAATTTACTCGAAATACAAACTTAATTTATATTATTTGATTATTTTTTCTGAAAAATATTAGCTTTTCCAGGCTGAAGTGCATGTTTGAGACAACACAACTCCTAATAAAATTTCAATTTCAACTTGCACGAACTAAATACATATTTTTAAACAACCTATGTAAATTTAACATTTTATCCGTCCTGAACATTATCATTAATTTTTCAGTTCTGAGTAGCTTAGGACCTTCATATAGAAAATGCATGAATAATTATTAGGGTAACTTTAAAACTCAAATAACTCTAAGTCATAGCGTGACTATGAAAGCAGTGTATTGAACAACAATCTATCTATCTAGAGTAACACATATGCTGTTTATATTAGATGAGTTCATTAATTATTTCTCCATGAATATATACTCTAGTTCATCGATATGTCTTAGAATATTTAGTAAGTTTTAAAGTGCACTTTTGGAACATGTCTCTTGAAGATTCGAATCTTTTGAAGTTGGCTATTTGTATATTCGTCTTTAATGTTTACTTTGCAGAGTTAAAAAAAATGATTGAGTTTAACAAGTAATATAAAAAAAAAAATTTAAGTCAATTCTTACTTTGAATGGATGAATAGAAACTATTTTATTATCGATTGTAACTTTGAATATATACTAATAGTAAGAATTGTAAAGAGAGCATAATTTGACTGCATTGTCGTAACAATGCACACCCGGTTTGGCTAGTTTGGCTGAAAAACCGGTTTTCGACGCCAACTTTTGTCATTGTTTTAACAATTACATTGTTACAACAATGGAGACTAATCTAAGTTGGCGTCGAAAACCGATAATTAATTTAATTTAACTAATTAAGCGGTAATTAATGAATTAATATTTAAAAAAACTGTATGAACAGCAAGTGTCATCCGCTACAAATTTTTAAAAATTTATTTGAACTTAATTGGATGAATAGAAAGTAATTTATTAACGATTTAAAAAAATTTGAACAAGATAAATATATAGAGAGAGTGAGCTAATAGTAGGAATTGAAAAAGAAAGTAATGAGAATAAGAAAAATGCGATTTTTTTATTGTTTAATTAGTATTTAAGAATAATTAACCTTTGACCTCGAGCAATTTAATTAACTGTGGAATATTCATCGTTATGCATTTTTCAAAGAATAGGGTAGTAAAGAATTTTTTTTTATGTCTGTAATACAGAGTTATAGTATAACAGTAAAATCATCAAAAATAAAAAGTTTACATTAATAAAATTATATCAGTAAAATAATCAGAGTAGAGAAATTTTAAAGAAAACCCCTGTTATAATTTCAATTGACTAAAAATAACAGGAATTTTTCAAAAGTTTTAGTTCTGGCTCTGCCCAGAAGTCTTGACTATTTATAAGCAAATTATTATAGCAAAACAGTAAACGTTTTTGTTTTTGTTTCCCTAACGGGTGAAATTAATTCGAATGTGAATATAAAGATGCATCATATAATCAAGAGAAGTCATAAAGTATGTGAATCATCCAAGGAGGAGGGCCAAATATATCCTATTACAGCTCAGAGCGATACTGCACACGCACAGGATTCGTAGTCTGATATTCGTATCTGTGAAAACAAGGTTGTAGTTGTGAAGAAAGTGCGTAATGTTTCGATATTTTTCAAATTGGTGAGTTTGTTATTCACAATGTATTTGCATATCACACTTTAGGGCTCAAAATATTTTTCAGATTTATTATATATGTATAATAAAAAATAACCCATAATAATGAATAAGAATAACTTTAAGGAACATAAGAAATCAGATGGTAATACTTCGGTTAGGTTTCATTATTTATATGATGAAAACCAAGGACCACACATTGAAAAGAAATATTTACACTCTTTTGTGATTTAAATAAATAAGATGTTCCTGTACTTTTTAGTGATTCTTTATGCTGTTATAATTTATAAGTTGCGCATAATTTTTTTGTGATATTTACTCTCTCTAATAAACTGGCAACTAAAACAAAGAAACACCTGTGTTTTCTTTCTTTTTCTAAAATTTCTACTACCGGTATTCAAACCGGTATCCCGGTGTTAAAACCTAAAAAATACTGAATACTGGTATTGAACTTTTAGTCCAATATTGCAATCCCCACTTACTGGCGATAATAATTTTAAAATATACCTCAATAGATTAACCTTTGTCCTTCAAAACTTCGCGACTGTAATGTTTGTGGGGAGGAAAGTGCATCAGCATTTTATCTTTTATGTTCAAAACTTAAGGAGAGAAAATACCTGAAAACCACACAAACTACATGCTTTTAAAATCAACTGGCCTCATTAATTTTTTTAAACTTGTTTCAAGTAAAGCTTCCTTCACTTTATTTTGCATCTTCATTGATTTGATTTTGTAAATTTTCCATTTCTCTATTTTTGTAACTCCATTGTATTAGTTTTGTTTCGTAATTGTTTTATTTTGGAATGTACTTTTGTCTTTGTAATTTATTTGCTTTTGTTATTTCATTATTTCGTAACTATTGCTTTGTTATTAACTTTTATATATTTTATTTCTTATTCTATTTGTTTTACTTACTTCTGTAGGCCCCGTGTGATACTTGTGGCGCAATTATCTTATCTGTCTTCAATTTAAAAAAATTTTCGTTTTTTCAAAATCATGATTTCGCTTTAATATATTTTTAAGTTTTAAAAATAATAAGAGAAGACATTGGAATAACTTCTCTTTAATTTATTTCCATTTTTTAAATGTTCTTTAGAGTTCCTAAACAATTCCTTTTAGTGTTGTTTTTTGCATACAACAGACCGATAAAGGATACGCGGCTCGCTTTTCCATTGTTATACACCTTGCATTTTAAGCAATCAATCATTGCTAAAAAACAAGTTGAAGTTTAAACGGTCAATTACCATGATTGAACACAGGCGTTGGACTAGAAAAGAGGACGTGAAAAAAAAAACGATGTCCCAAGAAGGCAATATGAGCTTGAAAAAGAGGAAAAGACGAATTTTTCCAAGAAAATTTGTACCGAAAGTAGCGAAATAACGCGTTTTTTTTTTTTTTTTTTACCCCTGATTTTTTTCCCCTGGAAAAATCTCGAATTCTGACAAAAATAAGAAGAAAAATCAAGACTTGAGAGAACACAACTATCTTTTACGTGTTTGGCATTTTGCGTAAATTGAAAAGAGTGCCAATTTTTTTTTTCCAGAAAAAAATTTTAAAAGTTATCGAAGCTTTTTTTGGGAACATTTTACAAACTATTTCTGGAATGTTTCATTTATAGTTTCGTTCATCATGAAATCTCGTGACACTTTTCAGACATTGGAAGATAGATCCTCCTGTGGTAAATATTTGGTTCTGAATATATTTGCAATTTTAAATTTATTGAAAGTTTAACCACGGTTTTCTAAGAATGCACCCATGCGTCAACTATGACTATAAAACGTTAAAATTGAGATGAAAAAAAAATTTCAGATAAAATTTTTAATAATTTAAAGCTAAAAAAATCAATATTTCTCTTTTGAATCTGAAATTTATCATAAAAAATTAATTTTAAAAACATTCATTTAAAAAACTGGCGTAGAATGTGCAATAAATTCACAGTGAAATATATTTGAGATTCAATGCTGTTTAAATCAAGACAAGAAAATGTCCTTTTTGGTTTTATGGATATGATTTGGCTTCAGATTTTCAGATTTCTCGCCAGTTGGCGATATTATCTGATAAGATAAACTTTTTACATAAACGCAATGATAAAAAGTTGATTCATAATGGAGTTTCATCAATTTTTTACTTATTAGTAACCAGAATAAGCCCGAACTTGGCGTATTATCTACGTGTTTATAAATAGTGATTTTTTTCTCAAAAAACTGTAAGAGTTATAAGACATGAATTTCAACGTTTCTCACTTTATGATTCTGGTAACTAATAAGTTAATATTACAACAGAAAAAAATGACGATATTACGTAATATACCGTTGACCAATTTCGTAATATCAAAAGACATTGCCAAATCCCGCGAAAAATAGCCAATAGTGGAAACCGTTCCATTGCATGTTCGGACGCATAAAAAACGATGACAGCGTTTGGTGACATATTTTGAACTGGTGATGTCTTTTCGTTAGACGAAATTGGTCGACGGTATAATACCTAAGTACTAAAATGACACTGAATTGAAACTAACCTCTATTAACCGATCTGCGGTATGTGGAGAAAGAAACACCGCCATTTTTTTACTATCAACACCCATATATATGCCCCGATATTTAAAAACTATTTGTATTTTTAGCAACCGGTATAAGCCAGAATTTGGCACGTTTTCCACATATTTGGTGTCGTGTACCCAAAAGCTGATAAGTACCAAATTTGCATTTGAGTATCAATAAGAAAAATTCAGTTTTTTATTTTTAATGCGTTTGGTTTGAAAATGTTTTAAAATCGAAAATCAATTTTCGTCAATTGATAGATATTTATTTTAAATTAAATTAAGGAAAATGAAAGCAAGAAATAAATTTTGCAACTAAAATGACAACTTTTCTGCAGATATACATTTAATGTAATCAGTGGCGCACCCAAGGGGGTGTCCTAAGGGTCCGGACCCCCCCCCCCTAAGGCCCTTGAGTTTTTCGATTGATGATAATTATATATATATATATATATACTTAAAATTTTTTTAAAATTAAAATTAAGTAAAATTTAATTAAGTACTTGTAATTAACAATTTATTTTATTCATTAATGCTAATTATTAATTGAATAATTCATTTCTTACTGTTTTTTGTAGACAAAATCAGAAGAATCAATTGCTGTTGTCTTGAGGTATGATACGAGTTGGGGGACTTTCGACCATGGACCCCCCCCCTGAAAATGTTTTGTTTGCGCTACTGAATGTAATTAATTACGCTCTATGAGAATATATATTTAAACAACGTAAATTCTCACTGAAAAAATACACATGTACTTCAAAAATACAAAAATTTGCGAATATGTAGTGAAACCAGTGATTCTCAATCTTTTTTGTTGCGGTACACTTTTAATAATTCCAAAATTTGGCGGGCACACTAACAGAATTAAAACTTAAAAGTATTTTTTACGTATCTATAATAATCATCTATCAAAGAAAGGATATACCACGAATACTCTTAGTTTATCTCTATAAAACGACCAAATGTTTCGGTTCCGGATTTATTATTTTTTTTCACACTATCATGAATTATTAAAAAAAATTTGGCGCCATACGTCAAGAATTTGGCGGTACACAAGAGTGCCAAGGCACAATAGTCGAGAATCATTGAGTTAAACGATACAGAATATTTGAAATCAAATATCTTAACAATAAAAAGACTGGTACTTACGTATTATCGCAACCTATTGGCGACATTTTTTAAACGAAGTGCATGATTGCCAATTCAGCGCATACGACGCATGCGAAATTGGGGCTGCCAACTTGGCGAGTTATCTTGAATATTAGCGATTGTTGCGATAATACGTAAGTACCAAAAGACCTATGAATAAATATTGAAAATAAAAACATCTACAAAAAAGTTATACTTTTCATTAAAGAAAAATACACACAATTTTGGAAAAAATTAACTTTTTCAACACCATTTTATCTCTGAGCTACAATTTTAATTATTTTTCTCCTTCCAAAAAAAATCAATTTAACTATACATCAAATGTCAAGCCACATTATTAAGATATAAAAGTACCGAACACTACACTACATACAGTACCTACCTAGCAATAGATTCCATTCCGGCAGGAAAAACTCAATTGTTACG
>BMAO01034635.1:0-26485 GCA_019973975.1 Trichonephila clavata
AATTATTTTTATAAAACTATTTATGAACAAAGATGATAAATTTTACTCATTTTTGGATCATCTCAAGAATTAACGATTTTAGTAAAGAATACATTTTTATACGATTCCAGATACCGGTGCCAGAACGGTTATTACAGTAGATAAATACATCAAGTTTCAAACCAGGTTTTATATAATTGCACCAACCAATTTATTTATAATTTAATTATTTCGTGCCTTTGATTTCACCGAGAGTTATCTTCCTTGGGGCTTATATTTGGTTGACTTAGGAATCAGCTATTATTGAACAAGGAGTTGTAAAAGCACGACATATATATCAAGTTATTTTTTTTAAAAAAAAAACAACTTTATTTTGAAATTTAGCTAAAAAAAAGTTTTAATTTTCCGTTGGTGATCTGTAAAAACCTATGGATACAATTATGAAAAAAATCAGATAATTATGCTTAAGCGAATTTTATTTCTTTGCAAAAAGTAATTTTCAAATAGAGTCGTATTAAGCACGCGTGCACTGAACAAGACTGAATTTTAAAACAACGCATAAAAAATTACTCAAGTATTCGCAAAAAAACAATTCAAATGTAATTTCGATTTCTTTCTTCTTTTTTTTTGTTGTTGTTCTAATACAAAGTATCACAAGTACCGTTCTAGAACGAATTATTCAATGAGTCTCAAAGAATCTTTCTACAATTATCTTAGAAAACATTGACCCGAGAGATTATTTAATACCGGTATTGTTATATATTCCTTAACAAATGTATGTGTATTTTTAAAAGTGCTTATTTTAAACACATTTTTCTGCAAAATAATCATCAAATGTCATACGAATAAATTTTTCTTATTAATTTGTATTTGGAACATATTATGGTTTCGTAAGTATGCCTTATGTGAAAATAACTGTACCTAATTATTTTGTGTTTTTTTACTACAATATTTCTTCAGAACCGGCGAAAGAAGAAAGAAGCCTTTCCCCATGACCGCACACTTCGAGAGGTATACGCACACATGGAAGAGTGGGAATATTTCCCTGCTAATCCTAATTTCATTTAAAATTTCTTATAAAATCTTTAAGGGAATCAAATACGCTAAAATTTGCTATTTACTATCATTTATAATATATGAATAACAGTACAAATTTTTCTCTATATTTAAGAACAATGCGAATTTAAAGAAATAATTTCTTTTTAATAAAAAACAAGTATTCTTTTCGCCATGATGATTTAAAAAATAAAATAGGCGTAAAACTTACAAAATACTATCTGGCAATATTCCCAAACGATAAATTTACTCTCACATAAATCGTTTAAGCTTGAAACTGATATAAATCTTTTAAATAACAGCTTATAAATCTTTTTTTTATTAATCCTTATAGCTTTCTTAGTATCACATTGGTATGATTTTTGTTTTTATGGTTATGACAAACTCTGATTGCGATAACAAAGCAAAAGAATCGTTTGTTGTTAATGAATTAAAATAAACCAGTAAAACAAACGATTCTTTTTTGATAAAAATGAGTCATCGAGTTTGTCTTGTAAAATCTTCTTTTAAGTGTTTTTGAGAATAAAAATTATTGTTGAAAAGCTGAGCAAAAAAAAAATAAACAAAAAGCAAATTAATACTGAAAGTATTATTATGAAAGTCTGACGTCCAATAAACTGAGAAGCTTTCAACTTAGTCGAAACATAAACAGAAATCTAGATCGCAATAATCCACGAACCTTTAAATGTCCCATTCTCTGGAAATAGTTAAACATGTGCAGGTGTTAAGATTCATAAATATTCCGGATCTAATTGAAAAAAAAGAAAAAAAACTCGAAGCTAAAGCTGTATGTGCAAAGTTTGTGAAACATTATTAAAAAAAAAAAAACTTTAACCGCTATCTAGTGCCTTGAAAAATTTGTTTAAAAACGTTCCAAACTCAAATTACACCCGTGAGATCATGAGCCTCAGAGCAGGGGAAGCGCAATCACATATTATATCTTGCGCCATGGAGAAAGAGAAACGCGCTATCACATATGTGTGATCATGATCTGAACGAGTTAAATAATTTTCTAAATTTTAAAATATTCAGTAATACCACTAAAAACACATTTAAAATGTTATTGGACTTTACTATAATATGTATTAAGTAATATTCTTCAGGGGAGTGGCATTTTACTATTTTATGCATGTAAAAATTGTGAAAATGAAATTGTTGTTAGAATATTACCTTAAGGTATTCGACTACATGCGACAATAATTTTTAAAAAATGGAGACATGGGGATTTTTTTGTGTGGTTTTTAGATTTGTTTAGTAATTTTTAAAAAAAAATACTAAATTAAGAAAAGAAAAAGAAATTATTATTAATAAAATGGGTATAAATTTACAAAAAATAACATAAAGGGGCCCATTCTGTACCAAAAGTTTATGAACAAATTTTCAATTCTGATGTGTTGCTATGTTATTCATTTTTGAATTGACCTTCAGGATAACAGAATTTAATTTTTATAAAAACTTAAGCACTTTATCTTAGTTATTATATGAAATTGCTTGAAATAACAGTGATTATATTAAGATAAGCGACTGTAGATTTTGTAATAAAACAATGATTGATATATCAGAAAGTTAAGACACTCTGCTATTATACAGAACATACACAAAAAATTTCAGTTTATTACTTTGAAAACTATTTTAGCAATCGTTGTCCCCATTTGAGCATTTAAAAAAAACACATTTCGAGTAAAACGCATTTTAAAGTATTACATCTTGCTTAAAGTATTTGCATTTACTAAGCATTTTCTTTTACTAAACGCTTGTAGGTTTTGTTCTAGTGAGCGGAAAATAATAAACTTGATATTTTTATAAAGCTAATAAGATGGCCTATAAAATAAATCCACAAATAATTTGTCAATTTTTTGGTAAAATTCACATTTTTAGGGTATTCAGATACCATAATTTCTAAAGGTAAATTAAATATTATATTCTATACTTACAAAGTAGCGCAATATATTGGAAAATGTTCATGCCAACCAATTTGCCAGTGAGTTGCGAAATAATTATTTGCCACATAGCTTATATATATATATATATATATATATATATATATATATATACAAACAATTTTTTCAGCCAGTATGCAGTTTCAATAGTGAAGCAAACTAAGTTCAAAATTTCTGTAACAGTATAAAGCTACATTATCAGAAGAAATACGTTAAGTTATCCGAGGACAGAAAGGTTTAGCTGAATACTATTTATTTTATTTTTTATGGTTCACAAATTTAAAAAATTATCATACCCCTTTCTTTTTTAAATTTTCTAGTTAACCCCTTAAGTGCCCCGGACGTGTTTACACGTGCTGCTGAGCTGTTGCCTTCAGTGCCCCAGCCGTGTATACTCGTTTTTTCATAGGAGGAACTTTTGTATTGTGTTAGTCTGTTTAAAACTACCCACGGCTTTGGAGTATAATAAAAAGACATTGGCTCTGTGCTTCTAAAGAATTTACTTATTTCGGAGAAAAGATGGGGGGAAATATGAAAGGGCATATTCACGGAACTATGAAATTCATAGCGAAGCAGTGTTTCTTGTTGTTTTTTTTCCGTTTAAGTGGGTTTTTTTTTGTTTAATGTATTTAATATCATTTTCGCTTACCATAAGTAATAGGAGCTTTTTAATTTTTTGTACGAATAAGTCTGGCAACTGGGTATCTTTGAAGGCTATCAATGAACTGAATGGGATGCTGATTTATGTGTTCACCATGTTTAAGGATATATCGCACAACAAATATAAGTAATAATGTTTTTTATTATATTGTAATTCTAGACACTATATTTGTATTTTCTTATTATTTTTTTTATCTTTTTTTTTAAAGTGAAAGTAAACCATTTTTAGGTTGAAAAACACGCTTCTCCTTTTCACCAATAAGTCGCAAACAACGCATGCCTGTGCGAAAAACGGTAGCACTGGGGGTAAGTTTTTTAGCTTTTCATCGACAGTTAGGGGTTTATTTCTATTCACTAAAATATTAGGTAATATTTCTTACCAGTTTGGTACAGGAACGCCTTTTTACGAAAAAATTAGACAGCAACAAATTCAATAAATTCACAATCCCACACAGTTTGAAAATGTATGTAATCCTACTTATTTTTTTTTTTTAACGGAACTTGATAAATATCTAGATCTGGCACAAAACTGCCAAGTGCTACAACGACGGACAACTTTAATCCAACATGCTAGTAATTTGTGCTAAAAAATAAATTAATTAAATGAGAAGTTTAAAAAAAGATTTTTGAAAATAAACCTTTAAGACAGAATCATTACTAAAATAATAAACATTTTGCTTAACTTCCAAAATAATAATTAAAAATATGTGATTCAACTCCTGGACCATCAAAAACAACACTGAACTCTCGAACACCGTCACATTTTCAGATATCTGACACACTTACACTTATGTGGTGACAGATAAATAAATATTGGCCCACCAAACTTCGAAACAAAAACACGGCGTATGAAAACAAGCCCTCCAGAAGATGACGGATTCAAGAAATTCAATTTTTTCCTCAGTTGAGATAAGGACATCTATTAAAACAAGAAAGCGGTAGCCATTGATCTCTGAGCATGTGACGTTGACGTCTGCTTGTTACAACTAGAGTAGAAAAAAATTGCGTGCAAACACATGACCTTTCTCAAATGACACTTTGAGTAAGTTATGAGCAACAAAGGATAGGAATTTTCTCAGGATGTTTTACTTGGCCCGAAAAGTTATACCTGTCAGTGACAGCAGCCAACTCATTAAGGCAACTGCCACTCAATTCTACTGACGGTGCTCTTCACTTTACTTCGCTCTAACAAAATATCGGTTTGTTATTATTTGGCATACAATCTTTGCTATAGAGTTACTGTGAGGATCCCTTAAAAAAATTTTCGGAAACTGTGCAGCAAATTTTAGAAAGAAAACCAAAGAACTGAAATAAATTAAGACTGCTCGAAATGTTTAGCCATGTTTTCATAATTTATATAAATTGGGATTAAAGAATAAGCATTAATACAACGAGAATGTATTGGTTAAAAATAAAATAGCCGCAGTAGTATAATAGAAAATCTCAGTTTTAAGAATTTATATATAAAAATATAATACTTTTTTATAACATTGGGTGTCAAACTATTACGGTGGGCGCCAAATTAGAAGGGGTGAGACCCAATGTAATAAAGGGACGCGTGGGGAATGGGTCTTAACTAAGTCCACTAGTTAATTTAAAACACGTTTATTGGACAAAATAAACATTAATATACATAACTAGAGAACAAATATTTAGTTTACAATTGAAAAAGGATCGGAGTGCAGGCCCGTACATCCTTACAGTTCGGAAGCTTGACCCTCACTGAAGATTGTTCAACCCGCTAGAGGGCGTGAAAGTCGTTCTGTTGTTAATATGTAAGGAAGGGGTTACAATCTCCCCTATGGATCCGACGACGTCCGGGTGAGGAGACGAGAATCAGAAGAATTAGTTCTTGTAGTAGTAGCTCTTGTTGAGGGATGGATGGTTCTGCTGGAAATGGCGAAAAAGCGCTGTAGTTCCACAAAGGCAAGAGATACTCGTCTGTAAGCCTCAGATGGAGCAGCATAAGCTGACACTTCAACATGCAAGTCTTCATTCAGATGAGCATACTTGGGATTACCTTGGTTCCACAATTCTTCTCTTCCATTATCTTATCTCTCATAGAACCACGTCCCAGAATATCCATTCTGGTTTGTGTAGCTTTTTGCAATTGTTGCAGTGAATTGCCTTTTGGGCCCAAGAGCTTGCCCACAAAGTTAAAATTTGGGTGTTCATCAATTGGAATGTGAACTTTAACTTTTAAGCGAATATTCTTTCCAGCATGCACAGCAATTTGATAATCTTTTCTTTGGGAATCATCACCCGATTTCGGTTTGCGAACACGGCCAATTTATTGTTTTGAAATTTCTTTCTTGGAAGAATTCGTCCTATAATGTGGTACTGCCACTGTGGAAAATGGCCTCTTGCATTTATACGATGTTCAAGAAATAGCGTAGGCTCTCCCCTGGTTAAAACATACTTCATATTTGACCAATAGTGAATTTATTTCTTCTCGTTGCTGAAGTGATAGGTGATTACCTTCATTTTTCCGAAGTTGACAAGGATGAGGTTCAGGATCAATGGTGAGAAGAGCATTGATGTTAAGAGGCGCTTTCAAAAAATTATATTTTCTGTGGGGTGTTTCAGTGAAATACCAGTATTTTCTTTGGAGATCTAAGACGATCCCCACAGCTGTTAAAAAGTCTATGCCCAGAAGTGTTCTGTTGCCTCTAGCGTTTTTCAAAACTATTAGCTCCGTCGGAATGACTTTTCCTTGAATATTAATGTCTACAGAAGTTGTCAGTATTTCTGTGGTTTGAGTACGACTATCAGCTAAAGTCATCGGGATGGTTTTCTCTTTAAAATGTAATCCTTTTTTCCTCAGTAGATGGTATAATTTTTCACCAGCCACTGAATGAGTAGCACCAGTATCAGCACAAACTGCTGCTTCTGTATTACAAACGGATATTTGAATAATACTAATAGGATTATTTTCACTGGAGAAACTGTAAAAATGTGATTGATTCAGACTTGATGGCAAGGCATCATCTTTTTGTCGAACTGGGGCATCTTGATCGAATGCTTCCGGGAGCACCACATCCGTAACAAGATACAGGAGTTCTGTCTTCTTTTGTATCAACGATTCTTGTTTCAGGTATTCTGTCATTGGAAATGGGATTCCGCCTATTGTTACTGGGTTTACCGCCTACTTTGACTGGGGAAACTTGACAGAGAATGTTCATGAGGCATCAACTTAGGATTTCGTGTGTAGTTACTTCTCCAGGGATTAGATTTGAATTATTTTTTGTTTCCAAAAAAGTTCTTATTGTCATTTTTATTTCGCATGTTTTTAACTTCTTTATACGAATCTAGCTTATCCACAAGTTGTAGAGAATTGTTCCAATTACACCACTGGTCCAAAAAGTGATCTTTATAATCTTGAGGGGTTTTCTTTTTATTGGTTTGCTACAATCAAATATTTCAATTCTTCAACGTGGTACCTTTGATTCTTTGAGCCACCGATCAAAATATGTTTGCAAGTCAAAGTAGAAGTCACGCCAGGTTTTTACAGGATCTTTGGTGTGTCGGGAAACATCTACCGAAATTTCTCTGCACTTACTTTAAAGCGCTTTAGAAGAATTTGTTTGACTTTATAATAGTCTTGAGCGTCAACAACAGATTCTTTTGCGATTAAATTTGAAACTTCTGTCGGTAAAAGACCAACAAGGTACACCACCCACTGTAGCAGGGAACGCCTGCTCGCGCACCCTCAGTCTATTTTCTCTCTCTCCTAGCCAAAGTTTTGTTTCACATTGGATCAGCTGCGAATGCGCGCGAAGACTGCGTGCTTTGTTTTGTTGAGAGATTCAATCGGATGACGACTCCACAACCACCGATTCCACATATAATATTACACAGTTAATTATATTTGTGGCAAAAGCGATTTCAGATTCGCAAATAAAAAATGGAGCTTTAGAAAAATTAAACTAAAAAATATATTCTATTAGTTTTAGAATATGTTTTAAAATTTAACTCTTGTTTTCACCATGTATTAAGTACACTTTTATTCCTCTAGGTGGGAGGGGCGGTATCGAAATATTCACTAAAAAAGGGGGCGATATCGAAACATTCCTAGAAAATTGGGCACTAGCTCAAAAATGGTAGGAACCTATGCCTTAAACACTATCTCTAAGGTCCAACCTTCATATTTATTTGAATATATTACTGGAATAAAATTAAAAGCAGTAATGTAAAAAATATGTTAAAATAAATTTTTAAAGATCTAAATCTAAATGATCTCTATATCGGAGTATATTTTTCTTACAAATTAGGGTGCTAATGTGGTTTTAAACATCAAGAAAGACATGTCATGTGTAAGAAGGTGAATTAAAGTTATGTCCCGTTAATAACGTATCTAATTAATGCTTTCTCTCTCTCTGCGGCTCTAAATCATTATATTTTTTTTCAAACAGCTTTGCCATATGACAAAACATGACTTATAATTTTTACAGATTTTTAAGAAAAAAAATATTTTGTGTGCAATATATATTCGACTCGTATTATGGGGGAAATCTATATATTTTTTACAAAGAACCGATGAATGCTCCGTAATCTGAGAGAGAATTTCGCTTATGATGGGCGTAGTTGAAAAACCATTAGTCACCTGAAAGTAAGTATTATTTTTATGATTACATGCAATAGTTATTAAGATTTGATTTATTATTTTGAAAATATGTAACGGTGCCTTTATGTTATTACTGGGTTAAGCCTGAAAGTAATGAACAATATCTCGGGGGGGGGATAATTAAACATTTAGAGGAACAACAATTAAAGTAAATTTATTTTAAATATAGTTCAGGAATGGATGGCGAGACAAGTGATCCTAACTCAATTGGATCCGAGATCTCTGTGCGGTTAAAAAACAGTGGGTTGAGAGTTCGCACAATTGTTACTAGTTTGTCCATACTGTGGTGGCATCTACATTCAAGTCTGGAAAGTTTGCCTGCATTGCAAAAACTTTTAAAGTGTCAAAATGGTATTGTGATAGAACTCTGGAATATGTAAAAGCGTTTCATGTATCAGTTATATCAATGCCCTGAGAATTTTTTAAATATTATAGGAATAAGTTATGGTTATTTTATCTGTAAATTGTTGTAACAAACTTTTTTATGGATGAAACAGAAGATAGTATTTGAAAACACTTCAAAAGAATACGTTTTGGCATCAAACCATAAGAAAATATTGTCCAGAATTGTGGTTTTTATGTCTAACATAAAGAAAAATTACGTCAGCTATAAGTACTTCTAATGCGTCAGATGTTAAATATAATGTATTCGGTACTTTATTTAATGAGACTGTATTCTTAAAATGTTATTATAGATTTATTTTAAGGGGTCACATACCTTTTAAAAAAGTCAAAATGGTTAAAAATGTAATACAACTTTAAAGCTCTATAAATTTTTTATTACTGTTTCCAGGAATGTCAATTTTGGAGGAATAAACAAATAGATATACTTTACTCAAACATATCCAATGAACACATTTTTAATTAAGATAAATTTTTAATTTGCTAATTACAAAAGTAACTTTTGGTTTTCTTTTCGCAAGTGATATGCATTGCGCGCACCTTTATAAAAAAAGTTTCCAATATTTTTTGATGATATTTTTGCTCAGTGTTGGTGATTGTTTTTATCTTTAAAATGACGAAGCATGAAACACTGTTTTAAAAATTTTTAGCAAACTAAAAAAGTTTAAAATTAAACTTTTAATTTTTTAAAAAAATTGCTATTTTTTATGAATAATTTTAAATTTTTTCATTAAAAATTCAAACTGGTTCGTCATTTTGAGTACAAATATGGTCAGAATCTCCAGTAAAAATTTTATCAACTTCCAAGAAACGTTTTGAAAATATCTCGCGCGTAATAAGAAAAAATGACGTTCTGAGAAAATAGACTTTAAACATAAAATTCACCACACTTTATATATATATTATTTTGGTTATTCAAATTATAACTAAATTTAAATTAAAACTAATATGAAGTTTATTTAGTCAATAAACATCCATTTATTAAAATTATTATAATTAAAAACATATATTTTGCACGTAATGTGAAAAAATTACGTTACGAGAAAATAGACATCAAACACATAAAATTTCACCACAGATTTAATATATAATAAAACATATATTATTATTTTGGTGACTTCAAAATAATAAATAAATTTAAATTAAAACTAACGTGAAGTTTATTTAGTCAATAAACATCCATTTATTAAAATTATTGTAACTAAAAAAATATATTTTACCAATGCAGTACAAACATCAAAATGATATCAAAAGCCACGAAATAATCAAAATACAACAAAGTGATTCATTTCTTCAAAATAAAATTAAAAATTTCATATATATTACTTAAAAAACAACCAATATCTTAATTAATAACTACTTTTTATAAATATCAAATTATTTATGGTAGAATGCATTGTATTACAATGATTCTAAAATGTTAAAATTCACCACATGCATATGATGTTCCCTCTTTTTCAGTTCATTTTTTACAGGTAGCTTTAAATTGCATTCTCTTAGCCTGTCGCACTTCCTTTGTGCGGAGATTAAAATGTCGCTCAGCAGTTTGAATTCTGTTTTTATCCACAAGTGTAACAAATTTCTGTGCAAAATCGCCAACAGTCAGACCAAGAGATTGCATTATTTTTAATCTGCCTTGATTGCCATCATTGAAAATGACAATTGCCTCATTTGTGGAAATATCGACAATCTTTCTACCACAACCTAAAGTTTTCGGGCATAACTTCCATATTATTGAGTTAATCGATTCATTGTTATTTTGGGTTTTACCCCCTGGACATTTTTGTAGGAGTTTAGGCTGTGACAGATCATTAAATATAGGTTTTATGGCATCCATTACTGCCACTGGCAATTTGTTATTGTGTCTAAAAGTTTCAACACTGCCCTCTAATAACTGATTTTGATATTTACACCAAGAATTAGGGCCTACAGGGCAAAAACTGTGCAATGGTTCTTCGTCGCTTGAACGCAGATGGAAATATACAGCCTAAACAGCTCTTCGCATATCTAACAGGCATGTTTTGTTTTGTCGGATTGCATTTCCATAGTATGATGTCATTAAGTCTATCATTCTGTCGGTCAACCTTCCTTTTCCACCTATTGACTTCCCATTACTGAGTTTAGAACTCAATTGTTTTAACTTTCGTAAACGAGTTCCCATTCTTTTTTGAACATGTCCAACACATTCAATTTTTGAAACGGAGATATTTTCTACATATGGATTGGATGCAGTAATAGATGAGAAGGTTTTGGAGTCACCATCCCCGATGTAAGATGTATACCTCACAGAACGATGACTTATTGAGCGCTGAAATATACGAACCATTCCCACAGTCTCCATCATGCCAGCTGAGCCGTTGTGGTTTTTCAAACACTCTTTAACGTGAAGAATTTTCCACTTTTTGTAAGCAGGTGACCCTTTTCTTCGTTTCCAAGAGTCACATCCCTTACAGTAAGAAGACATCACTTCCACATCAATAACCTTTCCTGTTCTGTCCCCTATGACAGCACACACACCAACACGAGAAGAATAGCCACGGGGTTTCCACGTTCCATCTCCACTAATATTATATCAGAAGAATTTGTCAACGTCACCTCCTCCAAAGCTGCATTTTTCATTGAAGCTTCTGCAACTTCTTTACTACACAATAGTAGTTTGTTTATAACGTTATTATATGATTTTTCAGCAACTGGTGGAGGAAAGTCCATGACACCACAGAAAGTTGTCATTGCTGCATGGCCCTGACCGATTGTCCTCATCGCATACACAAAACGTCTGTTTATTTCAGGAATATTTTTTCTTTCACCCAACATTTTTGAATTTCTAAACGAACATAAGTCATTACAGTTCTTGCATTGAATCGAAAAAACACTAGACAAACCTCTTACACATTGTTCTGTTAGTGTGATATCTCCACCACACTTTTTGCAAGAAGCAAAGTTTTGAATGTTTGTACACATAATATTTTTGTCAAAGACCCTATAGCCATCAAAACCATCATTATTTTCAATAAAAGATGAATCAACATCTTGCAACTGAATCTTCTTTCCAGATGCACTGTTGTTTAGTGATTCATGCACACTGTGTACAGCTTTGCCCCTCGTGTACATATTACCAGTAAACTTCCTTTTCTTTAGACGTTTACCTGAAGATCTTTTGGCAGATTCAGTCGAATTCATCATTAAAAAGTTTATAAGAAACAAGTATTTTTCCTAAAACTTATTTTATATATACTATATGAAGTGAAAAGCATTAACGAGCGAGCATAGAATCAGGAATCACTTTATCAAAACAAAGTAGAAGTTAAAGTAATGTAAAGTTGGTAGAAGTTGTAGTTAATATATATTCAGAACAATAATAATAATATTTGAGGCTTAGATTCAAGCATTTGATTATAATTAGAATGGAAAAATAAGAGACAGAGAAACGCAGCTGTCACCGACCAGCTGTCACTAGTGGCATAACAGCTGTCATCGAGCTGCCAAAATGTAAAAAATACTTAAGTCACCTTTTCTGATATTTTTATTTTCTTAATAACTTCCGTTCTATTGGGAATATCTTCATGCGGTTTCTTTTAAAATTTTCAGAAAGGTCCCCTCTATAAAATAAAATAATAATAAAAAAATCGAATTTTTAGAAATTTTAAAATGTATAAGACCCCTTAAATTCCCCGGACATATTCCCGCAATTTCCCGGACCCCTCTTTCCGAAGTACGTTTTTTTCTGTGTACTGCTATCCATAAAATTATTCCGAAGGCTTTGGAAGGCTTTATATTGGTTGCGAAGGATTTACTTATATTAGAGGATTTCCTTATTTTATTCCTTTTTCTCCCCCTTCCCCCAATACATTACATACTCACGCCTACGTGGAAAACGGAGGCATTGGGGAGCGAATTACGTAATTTAATCGGTAGTGAATGGATTATTTTTAAACTGAACAAATTATAAAGACAAGTGTTAATTTTTATATATAATTTTGTGATAAGCCCATGGGGTCCCTGGTAATTATTAAATTAACTATATAATGCATTGTGCAGTACTGATATATTTATAAGTGTATTATATCAGTGCAAATGTTAATTTTATTTTTATGTCAGAATCTATTTTTTTACTTTCAGTAAATTAATAATTTTTTTTAATTATAATCTTTTGTTTTTGATTTTCCATTGTGCTAGTGCCCCCCTCACAGTATTATCATGCCCTTCTAGGGGGGCGCACCCGACAGTTTGAGAAACGCTGATTTACATAGTATGGCTAATATATCCCCGGCAATCTTCAAAGTTAAAAAAATAAGATCCACTGAACTAATTCTCTAAACCCCACACAAGAAGAAATCATAGAAACATGGACTTTTGGAGCATTGGGATTGTGAAAAAAATACTATAATATAAAGGTTTCTCAAGTCTGAAATCAGTCTTTTGGTGAATAAAAATAACTTCAAAGTAGTCTTAGAAGATATAAATAATAAATTTCAAAATGATCCATAAACAAAAATTATTTCAAGGAGTTCCAATTCTAAATTATAGTACCATTATTCTGTGGACAAATTGAATTCTTTAGCAAAAATATCAGAGCTAAAGGGCAGAAGTAAAGTTCTTCCTATAAATATGGGAATTCCTTCTTAATAATCCACTTTTCTTCCTAAATTTTTATTTAAATAACACAATTTTAACACATGTGAGATTTTAGAACAGTCAACTCTAGTTATTGTTTTATATATTTTAAATATATATATTTTTTTTATTTATGCATATTATACAGGAAGTTAAATGAAAGAGAGAGAAAGATTTATATATACAAGTTTCGGTGTAACTAATTTAGATTGGTTTAATTTAGTTATGAATCAAAATACAAATCACAACAATCAAAAAGCAAATTCTAAACTTATCTACCAGGTGGTGATGTAAGCAGTTTTTGGCAACTTTGCTATACATATATCCCATTTCTATGACTATAGCTGTTGCCGTTCATAAGCTGTTGAAGTGACAACGGACTTTAGAGGGCACACTGTGTATAAATATGTCACACATTTAGCACAAATTATGAAAAACTCAGTTTTCCAATATAATTGCTAATTAATTTAACAGTATTTCTTTGAAAATACTTTTGCTCTAAATGTATTTTAGGCAACTGATTGCGATTGTAATATGTATATTAAGGGCTTCATTATCTAAAAAAAGGAATTATTTTCATTTTATACAGAAAAAAAAACGAATTTATTTTACCTCTCGATATAGAGGTAGCAGTCGCAGGTGGTAACTCTTTTTCTGAAAGCCAAAATGTAGTTCTTAGAGACTGCTCTCCTGAAAGACCAAATAAAAAAGAATTCTTCTTATCTGTGCCCATTTTTTTCATCCTTTTGGCTTTTCCTACCTGCAGCATTTCCTTCCGTATTCATATAAAAGAGCTATATATTTCGCTAAATAGCCGGAACTATTTCCTCTATCCATTTCGCAAATGAAACACAAGTGTACAATTGTATTTCCAAGACTTAAGTTATAATAAGGAACTAAACACACTATTTTTAACGTGTTTGTAATCTCACTCAATAGCAAGTAATATCTCAGTTTAAGATACTTATTAACAGAAATTAACCTATATGCATAGTTTTATTTGATTCAACTACTCGTAAAACTCTTGTTAGAAATCTTGTCACTACATATGGATCTCACAAAAAATCAAATGAAAAAAAAAATTTTAAAACAGGAATGACCCGTAACGGGAAATTTATCTAACAATTTTCATTGAATACTCGTATGCATCTCAATTCAAATTAAAGTTATGAATTCAGTATGTAGTATTTAAAAAATATATGTAAAACTCTAAATGACCCCATTCAATTTTTGGCACCAAATTATGTCAACAGCGTTTATTTTAAAAACGATGCTTTGCAACACAAAAACGCATACTTTTATGTGGAAAATACCATCTCGTAAATAATGAATTTCTTTGTAATAATAAGTAAAAATAGTGAAGCAAATGAATTTAATCACAAAATCAACTAAAATATTATAAATGGAAGAATATGCAGATTTTGTTAAAATTATAACTATAAGAGTGTTGATACAGAGAGAACAGCAGAGAGTTTAATTTGATTACGGTGTCATGGCTTAAAAATTTTAAGAGAGGATTAACAAAGTTCAAATTTTATACAGATCCTGAGCTGCTCCAGAGTTCGATACTAATAAATAATCAATAAATCAACAGGCTAAGAACATGAAACCCTTAACCGAATTAAACAAAATTTGTTATTTTACACCATCTTAGATGTTTTTACATAGCTATTACCATCAGAAATATTAAGCATATAATTGTTAAGATACGTTATTGGTCAATCATTCCTTTAAACCCAGCTTCATTTGCAACATAAGTTCAACTGAAATTTTGCACCTCTAAAAGCAAAGAGAAAGCTGTAAGGGAAGTTTTTATTGCTTTGAACAAGATTCACAATTAAAATGCTTCATTAAGAGTATAAGTATTATTAAAACAAGCAAAATAATACTTTCTTGGTACTTCCCGTTTATTGATTGATCCTTATCAATGATAAATCTTCCATGATATTATAATTACTAAATCAAAACCTTTTATGTATATAACATCACTTAATACAACTTTATAACATTTATCCATTATTTTTTTATGTGAACAAACTTGTGTGTGCTTCTCAAACTTTCAATATTTGCCACCCATTATTCAATCATAATTTTAATCACACCCACCCCATCCATACAATAAAAATGAATTGAATTCTATAATTAAATACTTTTACGCTAAAGCTAAAATATGATTTTAACCTTTTAAGTGCCACCGGCGTATATAAAAGTCTTGGTCAGGTAAATCATTAATTTTCTTGACGTATATATATGCGGTAGAAGGTATTTACTTATTTCAGAGGATTTGCTTTTTTATTCATTTTCTCCCCCACCCCACCCCCCAAAACAACTTCATATACGCGAGTCTATGTGGGAAACGGTGGCATGGGGAAGGAATCGTGTAACTTTTTTTTAGTAGCAGGTAAAGGGATTAATTATAAACCGTACAAATGATCAAGGTGAGTGTTAATTCAAGCACATGGGGTCACTGGTAATTGTCAAACTTGTTCTTAACTTAATATTGTTACATTAATTACAAAATATATTTGTGTTTTTTTTTTATATTTGTGTAAATGTGTATTTTATTTAAGTCAGAATATATTTTGTTTGTTTACTTTCAGAGTAAATTAATAATTATTTTAAATAATCTTTTATTTTCGACTTTTTTAATACGCTCGTACCTTCCTCGTTGCGTTATCACATTCCACAGTTTGAGAAACGCTGGTGTACATAATACATCTACAAGTCAAATACAGTACTTTTTTTGTGAATGCTGTATTCAATAATTCTATTCTAAAACACATAGTTAAAAAATTGTAAGCATTTGCTAAAATACATTAAATAAAATGTTTTCGAAATTTTTCTCGGAAAAAAAGGAAAGCACCACATGTTTTTGTTTAAAAAACACCGTTCATTTTGTTTTCTTCTCCAGTCGATTTAAATACTGATTTTGAAAAAGGAAATCCTTGCTTCTGTTCCACTTAACTTTTTTTGGAGAGAAATGTTTAAACAAATCTATTTTAGAAAAATATGCTTCGTTTGTTTTGTATTATTATTTTATCTCTCCTAGTTTTGAGTCCAAAAAATCTTATAAAACCTTTTTGTCCCTTTACTCATTTTGAACAAGTACTTTTTTTACCTGTTTCTTTTGTATTTTTTTTAGCTTGATAGAGAAAAATAAGAAGCAGTAGAAAATGAAAGAACGTATAATGATAGATCTTTGCATTTTATTTCATTTATTTTGTTTTTCATTTTCGTTCATTTGTTTTACTTAACTTGTAAAATCGAATTATGAACATTTTGTTCGGCAGTTTTAAAAGAAAAAAAAACGTTTTATAAAAAAATCTAAATAAGGCATCCTTGTTTATTTTAAAAGAGGAGAAGGGGGGGCGGGGGGGGGGTATTTTTTCATATCTAGAAAGAAAGTACAATAATTCTGAAAAACTTTGTTTGGCTGAAAAATATAATAAAACAATAAAAAATTTTACAAAATAACACAAAACTAACACAACTTTATTCTTGCTTTTTTTTCTTTTTTTATGTTGAAATCTTCATCAATGGCTTATACTTAAAAGTAAATTACAGTGTTTGTTTTTCTTCTTTATCTGTATTGAGAATAAAATAAAATGCTGCAGAATTAAACAAACTTGAAAAAAATCAAAATATTTTTGTAGGAATAAAATATGTAAGAAAAAACAATTATGAGTAATATAATATTTATAGAAATTTAAAAATATTTGCGTGTGTTTAATAATTACGTATAATTCCGAATGTATTTAAGATACTGTCGGAGATTTATGATTTATGATGAAAGGAATCTTTAATTCAATTCTTGAATTTTTAGCGGGGCCAATGGTAGCCTTGTAGTAAAGGTCTCGAATTTGTCGTAGACGTGTCATGAGTTCGAGCCAGGTGCCAATGAAGGCTCGCCATGAAGAGGGGTCGCTTCATTTTAAATATGTCAATAGTCAAACGTCCTCCCATTGATGAGGCGTGAAAATAAGGTCGGAGCCAGCTCAGGTGTCGTCCTCATCATTTGACTTGAATATAAAATTACGATGTCCGTCGTCAAAACACCCCGTGCAGCTTTGCAGAGCGACGTTAATGTACCTCTCTCACTCGATTTTTTAACACAACATTCACAATATAACTTTGAGAATGAATTCTATTTAACTTAAGGCGAGTGAGAGTTAAATTCGCGTCGATTTATAAAGCAACATGAGAGCAATTGGCAACAGACCTCAATATTTTGAAAGACTTTGAGCTTCGGCATTGACACATTTGACACCCATCAACTTTTTGTATACTGCGGGTGTTTAGTGGCCACACTTGTCATGAGATCGTGATCCTTACCACTAGACTTCCGATATTACATTCAACGTAAAGATACCTCTTTTAACCTTCACAAATGATTTTAGTTAAAAAAATTTAGCATCGTGTGATAAACTCAAATCTAGATAACCGTGAACACTGAACTGTTGGGCCAACTTACAACTCAAAAAAGCCCTTATTCTTCTTTCCTCATTGAAAGATATTTACTTAACTGCATCTGCGATGGGCATAAAGTCAATTGCAATCGACCGATGGACCACCAATTAATTTTGGAGTGACCACCTGAAGATTAGTAGTTAGTAATTATTTTCCGAAATATTCAAGATTGGCTGATCGTATGCGGACTAAGTATTCAACTGACTGTAACTATGAGAATTAACTTTAGATGAAATGTTATATATTTTTAATGTATTTTGAATTGTTTGATAATAAATGCATCAATTGATACTATAGTTATGGCTACTATTTTTATGTTTGCATAATGCGTTTTATCTTACACATGGGCTTAAATGTGTGAGTTTTTTTAAATTGTAATTATGTATTAAGTGTGCATATTCCGCATTTATAATTAAAATTAAACTCAGAGGTGCAACAGCTCATGAGTGCCAATGCTTAATATGTCCATTTTAGTTTTCATGACTTTCACCAGTCTGACGTGAAGCTTCCGGTCTTTGGTTCCGAAGCAAGCCTGGTACTCATTTATCGAACCTTTAAAGGGATGAAAGACTGAGTCGACCTTCCCCAGCCCGGAGCCTGAGCCCGGTTCTGTGGCGTGGAAGCGCGGTGCACTACCACTCAGCCTCTGGGTTTCTGTTTATATTATTAAGTTATAATGCACCTATAAATATTGTAGACCTTTATCTTGGCTCAGCATACCGACAAAACTAGGTGAATCAAAACACATTGAAGAAAGTTAAAAGTAGCCTGCATTTTGGAAAAGTTTATCCACCCTTTACTACATCATGGAACACGATAAATTGCTTAAGAAATTTTAAATCCATTTTCAATTTTCTCACTGAATAAAGCATGGAAGTAAAAATGAATACACACTGACGGACAATTGCTATAGATGGACCGTGCATAGCAGACAGAAAATTAATGCCAGCAAAACATGGAGATTAGATTAAATGCAAGACACAGATTAAAAATTTGCACCTAAAATTTGTAAATTTGTAAACATAATATTTGAACACCTTTTCTCATCACGTGCTAGAGGACAAACTGATGTAAATGATTTTACTCATGTGGTAAATGTACAAATTAAAATCTTAACTGGTATTCTTTAGCGAATGAACGCGCATTTTAAGTATGTTTTTCTAACGTACGTCTATGACGCGATAGCCTAGTGGTCAAGGTAACGGATTCATAGCCGACGTGTAGAGGGGGGCAATGCACATTAATTTTGTCGAAGCTGAAACCTCCTCCTTTTGGTGTGGAGTGGAAGTTAGTTGAGGGAGATGCCAGCTGAGGTATCGTCCTCCTCAATTGACTATGGTTGAAAGTTTCTAGGTCCGTCACCAAAAGCCCTCTAGTAGCTCAATTTTGCGACGTAAATATTAACTCACTCACTCACTGATAGAATTTAGATTTTTTTACCCGGGACTATAATTCGAAATAGTGAAGAAAGGCAAAAGATAACAGACGTTACATGCCAGGTATTTATATATCGACTCCGGAGCTGACTTAAGACTTTAGAAAGCATTTCAAGACAAGTAATGTATAGTGGGCGTCAGGGGAAAGGTTGTGTTAGAAGTACGGCTCTTACAAGAGGCTGGTGCCTTGACCTCTCTGCAAAAGGAACTCTGGCGAATGGCAGATGAGTTTACTGATACCGCATGAAGTAACATGAAATCTGTTGGCAAGCTCTACAATTTTAACAAGGGACGGGAAAAGCACCTAATTTAACCCGTTAACTCCCAAATTATTTTAAAATCAAAATTTTTGAAAAATACTTTTAAATTACATTTTATACATCATAAATAGAGTAATTATGAAGTTGTATCCATTTTCCGTAATTAGCAGCTGAGATAATAGGTGATATATAAATAGATCGCTGGGCGCTTATGGTAGTAAAAAACCAAGTGACTTTCCTGTGGTTTTATGTTTAAAAAATTACAAATTTAGGGGGGAGGATGTAACTTTTGTGAATTTAAAAACAACTAATGAGATTTAAAGGAGAAAATATCATTTTACTCTGATCTAAACTTACTTAGTTGCAATTTTATACAGCCAATTCGTAAAAGTAAGGCGACACGGTACCATCTTTAAAATTTTTTTTATTTTTAATATTTGACATTTGGTTTTAATTGTATTTTATAAAGGTTAATATTTAATAATAACTCCATACAAAAAAATTTTAATTTCTTGCAAAATGTTTGTAAAATTTAAATTTTTTAAAAATTTTTAAAAATTTTTTAAATCCCTGAGGCTTTTTTAAATATGTTTCTTTTCTTTCAAAATTTTTTTCCAAGTACCTTATAATATACTACATAAAACTGTGCATCGGTTTTTTTCTGCTGCTGCTCTTTAAGTTTTTATTAATTTTTTTATTGTTAAACTTCCAAAAATTCTCGAAAAAACATTAATTTTGATTTTGAAATTTTTTAGAAAAAATACTAAACATGTTAGAGCTAATTCCAAGCACAGTTTTACAAAACATGCATTTCAGAACATGTATACAAAGTTTCAAATAATTAGTTCAATTATCAAAAAAGCCTTATGGTTTTGAATAACAGTATATGTATAAAAATTCAACATGGAGAAAAATGAGTGTAAAGTTTTCATTCCTTGAATAGCATGATAAAAAATTCCTCCAATAATCTGAAACTTTTATGGAATGTTAATTAGTTTGTTTCAAACTGCTTACACCATAATTTTTTTAAAAAATTTACACGAATAAAAGAATATACTTGTATAATGAATATATAAAAGAAAACAAACAAAAAGGTCAATATTTCATAAAACATTATCTTAACAATTTTTTTAAAAAATTAAACACACACTTTAGAGTTAATTCCATGCACAATTCTATGCTACCATAATAAACAACATATACACAAATATTCATACTATTTTTTTCATAATTTTAAAAGCTTTAATATGTTAAAAACTGTTCCGAAATGGAAGAAAATGCAAAAAACACACACTTTTCAATTTAAAGTTTCTTATAAAGAACAATATTTCACAAATAAAATATATAAAAATTGGAAATTTATAACCAATAATTTTCTTAAATAAGTTTCTTGAATGTTTTTTATAGTAATTACATGTTGAAATTTCCTATATGGGAAGTAAAGCATTACTAAAATAAAGTGTGCAAAACTACGAGAAATTCGAAGTTTCACTGTTGACTGCAATTGCTTTTCTTACAAATTAAATTTTCTTAAATTTCTAGCATTCAATCAATGTTATAAAAATTAAAATATAATATAATATAGTAAATATAAATAAAAATAAAATAAATTAAAATATTGCATACGTGATCAACAATTTAAAAATTTCCTGCTTTATAAGAAACACCTTTTTCAGGAATGAATTGCTCTCTGCGTTTACGAGCTAGTTTGATTTTTTTCTGCACCAAATTGTACAACATTATTTTTCTTCTTTTTCTTTGATATACTCTTCTAAAATCTTTATAAATTGTTAAATTTTTCGCTATGCTGTTCAGATAAATTTTATTTTCTTGTTGCATAAATTCAAGTGTTTACAAAATTCCAACGTTAAATTCAGATACTGCATCACAAACTGCAATATTCACTCGTTTCAATGATGCGGATGATATTTTAGAGCACTTACTCCAAATAATGCTGTGCAGTGTTTCATTGGAATTTTGAGTCACGCACCGAATGCAACGCTCCAATAAATCATTCGAAGCAAGTCTCTGGTAAATTGGCAATATTTTTGCCAAGTGAGCCTCATTCACTGATGTTTTTACCAGTTTTTTGTACAAACCTGGTTTTCAACCATTTGCAATAGCTGACTGATAAAAACACCAAGACTCTTGACTAGAAGGGCATTTAAAGTGCTGGGGTTTTTCATCAGTGGAAATGCTATGGAAAAATGTAGCATATGTAGCAGTCTTCATGTTTTCGGCATTGCCTTTGTTGCTTAAAATGGCATTCTGATAATGTTGCGTAAGCTTTTTTACGGTTTCATCTTTCAAACTGCCATAAGATTTTCCCCTGAGAGTAACTCCTCTTGAACGCCATTTCTTTACACATTTTCGGAGAGCTGTTCCTAGTCGCTTGCTCACATGGTTCACACACTCTTCTTTGTTTATTTTAACATTTCCATAGACTTTTGATTCAGTCAGATGTTGAAACGCTTTGGAAAGTACTGTCGTGTATCTAAATCCAATCTTTTCAGATGTTGACCACAATTCGGATGCTGCATGGACTTCCATCGAACCTGAAGAGCCACAATGGTTTGCACTACAAGAATCGTTATGAATCAAGAATCTCAAAAATGCTTGTGTAGCTCGAAAATTAATATCGTAGGGCTGATTTAGTCCATTTTTTCATTAAAAATCTGCTCAGAAGTCTTCATTTCATTAATAATATCAGCCTCAAGAATCACACACAACTTGAATATTTTCACAAAATCCATAGGCTCTTCCAAAATTTACGCGCAAAGAAGCATTTCTGCAAGTATTACATAAAGTATTTTTTAAAAGATTCGTTAATGCATTTTTATCAATAATGACGTATGTTGGAGATCTGGATTTACCAGTATATTTTTCATCCAAACGAAAAAAACTCTTGCAATCTTCTTCAAGTTTTGCACACCTCAAGTTAGTGTTTTGAGAAACTTTTGAACTTGTCTTAGCATCTGGAAAACACCTCTTCGAAGCTTTCATTGTGGCAGATTTAGTATATCTTTTAGGCCTAGGCATGTTACACTTTTAAACTTTTTGGAGAAATCAAATTAAATATTTAAATGAAAAATATTTTAAAGCGCCAAATTCCTTGTCGTAAAGCAACTTTTCTTCCTCTTTAGAACAAATAGTACAAAAATATAACTAAATTTACAGGAACAAAACTTCACAGAAAACGCAGTAGAATAACTCTCGTATAATCAAAACAAAGCAATGATTTCATTTCAGTTTAAACACTAATCAGCGTGGAATAAAAAAAAATTAGTTCCTTATTTAACAGGCTCTTTTCTAGCAGACGATCTGAAAAGTGGGCGTGGCAGCTTTGTTTAGTCTACAGTCATGCAGCAAAAATGGATAAATAACTCAATGAAAAAATACAGCTACAGCTCTGAAATTTTGCAGACACATTTATAAGAATTAAAAGTATCATATAAGCCAATAAAAAAATCGATTGTTTGACGATTTTTAGGGTACCATATCGCCTTAGTGTGATATAATGGAAAACATTTCAGACAAAGGGTTACATTACATTTTGTACAAAATGTAAGAGGTCTACCCTTACATTTTTGAAACTGGCATTTTCTTTGGTTTTGGTCTTTTTCCTATAACATGGCCTTTCCTATCTAAACGCATAGAGTCTATTACGTTTGATCTTGATGACATCATCTGAAGTCTTCCAATGCCTTTCTTAGAATTTGTTCCCTGTTTGAGGTACGCAACGGAGATATGTCTTCGGATGTATTTTATACTTTTTATATTTCTTCCATGGGTGCACAAAACTTCTACATTACCTGACAGATCTTTTATCGATGGAGTAGTCATTTCATCATCATCAAAATACTATTCGTCAGTTAACTCATCCACAGGTTCGGGCAGCAAAGCAATTATACCAGACTCTATTTCCTTAGAAAACATATATTCTAACGCTTCTTCGGCGGTATGAAACACTTTACATCGAGACATTCTGGAAGAAATGGAACGGGGGGGGAAAATGATATTAGTTACCACTAACGCCCAGCGATCTATTTATAGATCAACATGTTTAAACTTACATTTTAATAATAAAAACAGTTATTTTTCTAATATAAATAAGTCAGAATAATTAAAGAGGTATTGGAAATGTAAAACTCATGAAAAAAGTATAGCTTACTTTTAATTGTTTTTCTGTTGGATACAAAATCCAAAGCTGCACTTTGAAGCTTCAAAATGGCAAACAGCATACGCTAACTGCTGGACTGCTGTGGGAAAGAATGCTTCAAATCTCGTTTGGGGGTGTGGTCACATGTGTAAGGAAACCAGCCAATGACAATACGAAGTGATTAAAAGATATCGTTTTCACTGGGAGTTCTGAGGGGGAGGTGATCTATAAATAGAACACTGGGTGGTAACGGGTTAATATTTCCATTACCTTAATTTCTCTCTAAAGAAGAAACGAGGCACATAAAATTGTACTAAACGTTCAGTATCCCCCCTCTACCCAATAATTTAAATAGTAGGTATGTTATTGAAACAGGTTTAAGCAAATGATGAATTCAAACTTTAAATCAATGATCAAAAATGAAAGCAGGCCACATTAAATGCACTTTTTTTATTCCTCCTTTAAACTTCTGCAGTTTAGTACGTAATAAGATCATTTTCCTTTTGGTATGGTGAAAATTTCTGCACTCTTTGGCCAATTTAGTGTTTTTTCCAGTCTGATACAACTGGATTACGATGGAAAGCACTTTGGTTCCATCTTCTTGAGGAACAGTTTAATTTTTATACAGGATGAGAAAAGAGATAAACCTTACTAATTTAATTAACTAAAACTAACCCCTACCAGGCTCATTTTATTTCTGGGTTATCGATAAAAATGTCAATTTTGTTTGCACATTTCCAATCATGCATATCTTTTTTAACATAATAGCATAATTCACATACAAAAATTCAGAAAAATTGTTGCAAAATATGTATATTTAAGTAAATGAGTAATTTACTTGTAAAGTTGGCTTTTTGTAAGGCAGAAATCATCAGACTTTGGAATCAATTGACACTAACCTTACTAAAAATATAAAGCTTAGAATACCTAGCTTTTATCTTGAATTACAAATTCTTCTTACGTCTATTACGTTTACATAAATAATTATGAAATTCTTAATCAAAATTTGAAGGTGTTTGATAAATTTGAAAACAAGGTATTGTACATAGCCCTACATTGCAATATGGACAGTAGAATTTTGTTTCTCTTCCTTCCTTCTTCCCTTTTTTGTATCTCTTTGAGCAGCAAATAATAAACTGCAGTGTTGGATTAGTTTTTTTCTGTGTTGGGGGGAATGTAGTCAACAAAGTAAGTGTCTTTCAGACAAGCTTGAAAGGGGGGTTGATATTCTGCAGAAGGACGTCCTCTTTTTGCAGAAAATTTTATTGTTGGCGCCTTCGAACTTAATTGGCGACTTCAGGGTTGCCAGAATAAACATATGTAACGCGCCATTGAATTATGAGACCAGAACGCCGATGAACGGATTGAATGAAGGGGAAAAAAGGCATGATGCTTTGGGTAGTGCGCTTTAAAGCGATATTTCTGCTTGAAACCTTGTAAATAGCCTTTAATCTTGGTGGGTGTGAGTGTAGTGCTGTGAAGTTATGTTTAGTCTATCAATAAACTTATTCGTATACCAAGGGCTCTTCATTTACCAGATAGAACATTAAAATCAACTCTATATAGTCCTCTTGCTCTCCATTGAGTTCTCGATGAAACATCTACTGAGAGGACGTTTTCAATTATTCGAAGGCATAAAATCACATGAAATAATTCAGGAAAGAAGGATTGCACAGTGTAAATTGTCAGTTTGCCTGAAATATACTTGGGTTAGCTCGTTTTGTCCGCCCAAAATTAGCTAGGTACGGAAAAGCCAGGAAGGGTTTAAAGTTATTTATTTACGTACGAAATGAATTTTTAAACTTACCTTATGAAATTCTCAATACAATGTTACCAAATTTTTAAAAGCCTTACCGGCTTGATTCTGCAATTTGCAAAACCTCTATGATATTCCTCGTTTATCAAGAAAGAAATTGCGAGGCGTTAGAACTGCTGATGGAGATCAACAGAGCCAAATCTCCTCTGGTAGTGGCCTATGTGTAAGGAAATTTCGATGAGTGACTAAAAATCAAATATTTCTCTTTATTTTTCTTCTGATTCTGGATTCCAAAAATCAGGCAAAGCATAACTCCCACATCCTTTTATTTATTCCTGGGTACGGATAAATATCACTTTTTCCAACTACAACAAAACCGGATTTTAACTCTAACTAAGGGAGCAAGACAAACAAAAGGCGAGGAAGGAAACACGTGGCTTCATTTACATCATCAAATTTTCAAAAAACTACGTGCTTTGAGACTTTTTTCTTGCCTCTTCTCCCCATCATCAACATCAAAGAAAAGTGAACGTGAATCCTTTGTGTTTGAAGGGTAACAAAGAAAACTTATTTGAAAAAAATAAAGCTAAAACATAAATATAGTTATGGGGAGAAAATATCAGAAATGTGCTCTGCTAAATTATTTTCTTATTCTGTGTACTGTTAGTAATTTGTTTTTCTTTTGTGTTTTTGTATCTTAAGGCTATGTTTTTATTAATCAGTTTTGTCTGCTTATAGCAATTACTTATATATTTTCTCTCTTATCAGTTCTTATGACTAGCGTTATTTCAATCGAGTTGGGTGTATGTGTGAGTTCTGGTACATTTAAGGGGATGGTGGACCTTCAAAATCTCAAAATTGCGATTTTTATTTTTTTATACTAATAATATTCTATTTATTTCAGAGAATTTATTCTATCGAAGAATTTTTCATTTTGACTAATAATTACTGAATTATGAGTAATCTAAGAATTAACATGGCGCCATCGACTATTTAAATGGCGTGGCCCTGTCATTTGAACGTAAACAAGAACTATTCATATTTAGTTTCTAGCATATGCTTAGCCTCAATTATTATTTTTTTCAATCGCATATTTTATGAAGAAGGATTCTGATAGGAACTTCAACTTCTA
>BMAO01034636.1:0-83630 GCA_019973975.1 Trichonephila clavata
TCAATTATTTACGCAATTTATGAGAGAGAGAAAGTACTTCCATAACAAAATAAATTGAATCTTACATGGAAAGTTTTTTAAACACTTTCTCGTTGTATACATGGAGAAGTTTCGAAAATGCACATACAAAATTCACTGCTACTCATCGTAATCCAAAGCGCGCACGTTCCTGTGATAAATTAGTTCAAAACCGCATTCGTCCCTTGTTACAATTCCAATCATTTTAGTTTTTGGCACCATAAAAGTTAGTGATTAGCTTTTGCGATGAAGGTCATGTTGGTCAGTGGCATGTAAATGTCACGAAAACCATATATACAATGGTTGAAGCTGTTTTTGAAATTTCATATTCCTTTCGGAACTGGTATCTATATTAAGAAAATGCTTTTCCAATTTGTTGGAAATCTGTATCCCTGCATATATTTTATCAGCTCTCAAGTCATTTTTATAAGCTATTAATATTAACAAGTTCATTACAAAATTAAATTATTAAGTAACAAAACCAAGACGCAGAAATAACTTAAGCTAATCAATATTTAATATATTTTTACGTAGATCGGGGTTCGAGGATTTTATGCAAAATCAGTCGTAAGCAACAAGACAGTGAGCGATGAGTATTTATTGGCGTAAATCAATCCTTAAAAATACAGGATTCAACAGCAAAATTCTCAGAATAAATATCAGAAGGATTTCACACCTTCAACAGCACTTAGACACAATTATCAGTATCTAAAAACACGTATAATATAAGTTTATTCACAAGCACAGCCGAGCTAATCACGATCAAGGAAGTTCACTAATCGCTAGTCAAAACCGGTAGAACGGTAGAATGGTCGATGGGGCACTTGATCTTTGATGAGGTCTTAATCCCCTATCTTGTGTTATAGTTGAGCATTGTTATATTCACTTGCCAATGATTAGTGGGTGGTGTTAAAAATAATAAAGAGAAGAAAATAAAGAAAACAGTTAAAATTAATAAAATACATTAGATTGTGACCTACAGAAATAATAAAATTAAGAAAAATGCTGGAGCTCATTTTGTTTGCGTTGGGGTGTGTAGATACTAGTGTGAAAAAACGGTGCCGACCGCGGCTAACTCCGAGACAGGAGGCTAGCGTTTGGTCAACTTAGTCGAAAATGGCAGGTCAGCAAGCTCGGCGACCGGGAGAACCCGGCACCTTGCTCGCCCGACTGGTAGAGGTAGAAAAATGAAGGGTTATAAGCTGTTTAGGGGCACAGTGCGCTCGTCCAATCAGGGAACTGCGAAACGTTAGTGGGTGTAACCGAAGTTGGAGAAAAAGATCAGTGAAAGAACAAATTTATCAGAGCCGGGGGAGGGCGAGAGCCTCTCTCCCTATTGGTCGAGCAGGTCGCCTCCGATTGGAGGGATGAGATGCTCGGAGAAAATAGTTTGTGAGAACGATGAAAAAATGAAAATTAAAAGGATTTAGAGTGAAAAATAGGAGTGAAAATAATTAGAGTAGGATATTACGGGGTCTATTAAAAGAGGGGTCAGGATCGTAGATTTCAATCTTACGGAGAGTTCTGTTATCAATAAGGGGGATGTTAGTGAGTGAGTGAATATTAACGTCGCACTGATTAGCAACACGTGGGCTTTTGGCGACGGTCCGCGTAATTTTGAACCATGGTCAAGTGATGCGGACGACACCTGAGCTGGCACCCCCTCTCCTAACTACCACACCACACCAATAGGAGGACGTTTGAGCTCTCGACAGATTTAACGTGCATCACTCCCCTACACGGGGGATCTTTAGTGGTACTGGGATCGAACTCATGACACGCTAGCCACGATCCGATGCCTAGACCACGCGGCCACAAGGGGGATGTTAGTAAAGTTAATTGAAATTCTGTTCATGAATTCCCGAATGGTTGTGATGAGTAGTCAAAACCAGACTGACTGTTGCGGCGAGTACCGCTCTATTTATAGCCGGGCCGAAACTTCTGGGTGAGTGAATATTAACGTCCCACTGTTCAGCTACAGGAAGGCTTTTGCCGAAACTTCTAGAAAGATGCGCTGGCGTCATATATCGTGAAACTAGTGGATTTCTCTACTAATTTCTAGAAGAATCCAGAGGGTCCCGAACTCGCCAACATGGTCACCAAAAATGATGCCAACTTGGCTCTATCGCCAATATTTCGCCAAGTTCCCATTGAATCGCCATTTTCACGTAAGGTACGACGTTGCTTGGGAATATTACAAATTTAACATGAAATAAATATAGCACAGAGTAATATAAAGGCATTGCACATCAAATACAAATTATTTATATTATTTTATATAAAATTCGCAACAATATATTTAAGTATATATTCTGATCATTTTTTGAAGCTATTGAAAAAGACTGACTTGCAGAGCGTGTTAAATTTCTGATATCCATCATTGGTAAGATATTAGTACACAGAGTACAGAATCTCTAAAATCACAACTTATATATTTGAACTGAAAACAATGTTGCGTATTACGAGGAAATAACGAAGTCCAAAGAACTTATAATAAACCACAAAAAAAGAATAAAATTGCCAATTGGGTGGAGCTCGTGCTAGTAAATCGTTGGTATTCTAAAATCATTTAGAAAATGTTATGTGTCATTTTTATGTTATAAACCGAGATTTTAAGCGTTTGAATATTTTAATGTTCTTCAAACTTAGAAAAGTAAAAAATTTTCAAGCTGAAAATATATTCTGAAAAGTTTCCCAAAAATAATTACTTTTAGTAATAAACATGAATCCAACTTTTTTTTGCTTAAATTTAGGTTATATAATGACAATCTCGAATGTATTATTAAAATTCGTCATCGTATTTTATACAATATATTAAATTTACAACTATCTTATAGAAGAAATCAATCAACAACAAAGGCAGCACTAATCTCTCAAATATTCATTATTTATTCGGGGAAATAATAAGAAATTTTTCTGCCAACGCATTGAATAAAATATAATTCAACATCTGGTTCTACTTCCAATTCTCTATCGTAAATTTACAGTAGAATACAACACAATGAACAGAAGATTAAATATTTCAAAAGCAAATAATAATCTTCTTCGTAAAAAGATTAGATAAGAACACCGAAATGCTCTTGGATAATTTGCTGCACGTTTCACGAGTGCAATTTGAGAAAAGCTTTGCTATAGAAAGAATAATTATTAAAATTATCCGTGAAAGTTTTTCAGACGATTATACGCATGATTAAATTTGAAAATGAGCGGGAAATTGTGTTTGCAGATGGCAACGATAAGGGGCTATTTTTAAGTTCACGTTGACGATTATTCCAAAAAGCGTTTTTGTGCATTTCCTTTGTTTTAATACATTCCCGCATTTTTTCAAATGAAACATGTTTCAAATATACAGAACACTTTATGTACATTATTATTTGAATTTAATCTGCCTAATGAACAACGAAGAATATTCATAAATTTGGAAGATTATATACCGTAACAAATGAATTCAAAGGGGAATTTTATTAAAATTTTATTTGAAATTATACCGAAAACTTTGATATAATTCAGTTGTGGTATTCACATGTAAGAGAATTAAGTTACAGATAGAGTAGATTGATGCTAAAAAAATCCGACTACTTGCGACAACTCTAAAAAAATGGAGGTATGGGGTTTTTTTTGCGGTTTTTAGATTTCTTTAGTGCATTAAGAAAAATATGCTAAAATTAAGATGAGAAAAAGTAATCATTTCTAAAATGGAAAAAATGGATAAAAATTTACAAGAAATAACATACGCGACCCATTCTGTACCAAAAGTGTATGAACAGATTTTCAATTTTTCAATTCTGATGTGTTGCTATGTTATTCATTTTTGAAATGACCTTCAGCATAAGAGATATTTTAATTCTTACAAAAACTAAAGCACTTTATCTCAGTCATTATATGAAATTGCTTAAAGCAATAGTGGTTATATTAACATAAGAGATTGTAAATTTTCTAATAAAACAGTGATTGATAAATCTGAAGGTTAAAAACACTTCTATTATTACACAGAACATACACAAACAATTTCACACACAGTTCATTGTTTTTAAAACTTTTTGAGCAATCACCCCGGCCCGGTTTGAGCATTTAAAAAACACATTTCGAGTAAAACGCGTTTTAAAGTATAACATCTTGCTCAAAGTAATAGCATCTGCTTTTACTAAAACACTTGTAGTTTTTGTTCTAGTGTGAACAGAAAATAAAAAACTTGGCATTTTTATAAAGCCAATAAGATTGCTTATGAAATAAAATGAAAAAAATTGTCGAATTTGTCAAAATTCTCAATTTAATGGTAGTCGGATACTTTAAAGTCTTTTTTTGCAAGCATTCATAATATCACAAAATATATTCATTATACGTAGATTTCTCAGGAAAAATAGTAACCCGAATAATTTCTTTATCTCAGTAAACGTTGGCGATAGCCTAAACATTAAAACGGTATAATAGTGAGATTGATTAGAATTTCAACAGCCGGAGCATCCAGAAGAATCTGAAGCAAGCATGGATACTACACTAAAAACACCTTCGATCGTAAAAATGCAGCCTATCAATTTATAAATAGAACCGATTTGGTCTGCTTTATAGTTTCCCTAGTTCTTCCATTTAAAGGGAGACTAGATCAGATTCTTAAGAACATGGAAATTTAGGCATGGAGACAGCTTCTGTTGGTCCAAAGATTTGAAGCAAATGAAAGTAAAGTCTGGCTTGGCGCTTGTTTGTGTCATAACTTTGGATGAAAATCAGATGAAGACTAAAACCCTCTCCTCGCCAACGTCAGTATTTGATACTTGAAAGCTTTATAGTACTTTTACTATTCAGTCGGTTTTATAGAACTCGCTAATGCAATTGTAGCTTGATTAATAATTACAGGCTATCTTACGAACTTACATGAATATAGCATAGCAATGGTGTTTTGAAATAAAGAATACATGTTTTTCAAACCACAACGTGATTTTGAAAATTTTCGTTACAGAATACTAAATTATGGAAATGCTAATCAAATAAAATCAATATGTAAATGTGTATAAATTTTGTAAAAAAACAAAACAAAATTAATATTTAATTCTAAGGAAATGTTTTTTAGTGAAGAAATTTATAATTAGATTTAAAGTGCATATAATTAAATCAGAATAACTTTGCTTCAAGCTTTCTTTTTAAATTTTAAAACTGATTACATCCATAAGTAAAAAGTTTATGGGACATATGAAAATAAATCTACGTTGGTAGCCTAGTGGTTAGAGCATCGGACGCCACACTGGAAGGCTTGATTCGATGCCACCAAATACTCGCCGAGTACAAACGGAGCACGTGCTCGTTAAATCTGTGGGTCCGAATGGTATCGCCATCTATCGTGAGCAAACTCGTGCTGTCCCCTTCATGGGCTCAAAGCTTAGGTTAATGACAGACGTATCTCTAGCCCGTTGCCATGATTAATTTCGTGGGCCTCGATCTGAATACGTCAGACAGGCGGCATAAGCAAGAACAACAAAATATCTAAATTTTAATTATGCGTTAAGAATCATGAAATTATAAAATAAAGTTAATATCTTAGGCAATGGCAGTGATGAAATATCATTAATATTCTCAGATTAAGGCGATATATTTTTTATGCTTTTAATAATAAAGCCGTTGGTTGAAAATCAATATATCTGTCACGTAATTCTAACAAAAAAAAATACGTAACTGAAACCATTGCAAACATACCCACATATTTTTGATAATTTACACCCAAACATAATCCATCCCAATTGATGTAAATACTTTTTTTGAATTCATTAACGCTATCAACTTATAAAAAAAATCTATACATCATTTTCTTTTCTTTTTAAAAACACAAAAGAAAAAAAGCTAGCATTAAAGGAAAAAAAATCGAAAGATCTCAAAGAAAAAAATTAATCAAGTGCCTTTCAAAGAATAAAGGGGGTTATAAAGAGCGAGGAAAGAGTGGTATAGATGTATTTGAAAAGAATAGAAAAATAACATGGCATTAAATTTCAAGCCTTAAAAAAAGGAAAAAAGGATTTAACCGGATAAAAAATTAAATATTTTTTCTTCAACAAACGATAATGTATGGAGAGCACGATATCATTTAATTTCGTAGTTTAATCATAGCCCTCAAAGATGATTTGAATTTCTAAAGTGTGAAATCTATTCTAACAATGAAAAAGCTTAATCCTTTTATTAGAGCATTGTTGTGCACCTAACGGGAACCCATGTTAATACAAGCATTTTTAATTTTGCGTAAGTGGTAATATCCATTGAGTTAAAAGCTATTCTTTTGTAACCTATTATTTGCTATGCGAAGCTCTTTGTGGATAAATTATTTGAATAGCTTTTTCTTTTTGAACTGAACCGTTAGAAAACTATAGATTTGTTATAAGAGAAAAAATTAGAACTTTTGAAAGTGTTGCAATTACTTTAAAAATATAGTTACCAATGATTTCAGCTAGTGTTAAAAGATATTTAATTTGGCGAAATTTCAGATGCAAAAAGTACGCTATTGTTCGTTTCGTATTTTGACATAACAATTGTGTAGAATGTAGTGCAGTTTAAAATGACACGCTTTTCTTATTTCGGTCTCTTTCTTGTGTTGTCATTAATTTCTCTATTTTGTCTCCAACAACGAATGAAGCCATTACTGGGGCTTGCTAACGAAGAGAATGGATGAGATTCCGCCAAACACTCAAGGAATAAATTATAGTTTTATAAAACATCCTTTTATAGTTAATCGAACCAAGTTGTAACTTAATCTTTTAATCGCCAAATCTGGAAATGGGATCTGAAATTCGTTGCCAGATGCGGGATGGAATCCGAAAATGGGAACTCGCTAATCCTGATGATCCTGATCCATACAATGATACAAAATTATTAAATTAGAAGAAGTGAGCAATATTCCGAATTAATCTGACCTTTTAAAGTGGGTAAGCATCGAGTTCAAAGATTCCGTTACATACAAGTGAAGCTTATAAAAGGGTGTTGAAAACTCGCTCCCAGAACGACAAATTATTCTACTGCATGAGAATGCTCGTCCACAAGCTGTGACGCCGGTCCAAATGCACTTGTTGTCGTTGTTGCCTATGCCCCACCTGATCGACAGTAACATCTGATCAAGGTCCACGAAATTCATTGCGGCAAACGGCTACGTTTGCGCCTGTCGTTAGCAGTAACTTTGAGCACCATACAAGTGGTAGTCCAATTTAGGTTGATTCCACCCCAATTTTGAGGCCGAACACCCTGGGGGGGTTATGGGCCTTCCACACCTCTCTTCTCCATGCCACGAATGTAGCCCCCGGAAGGTGGAGTACATTTATTCTTACTTAGAAATACTGAATTTGGTAGACCTACTTCACCCGCCGTATTCATCAGACATTGCCCCTGCCGATTAACTCTTATTCCGATTGTTGGCCCTGTTTCAGCAGCACTGCACATCATATGAAAGTACCAAAAAATTGGGCTGATAGCGAGAATAGCTTCAAAGATGAAACGTTCTTCTGACTTGGTATGCGTACGCAGCCAGGAAGAAGGGGGGGGGAATAGTGGCTAGCGATGGATGATACTTTTGAATAAAACATTATGTCAGTTCTTCTCAAACTTTCAATGTTTGCGACCCAATATTAAATCATAATTTTCATCACACACCCCTTCCTAACAATAACAATGTATTGAATTCAATACTACTATACTTTTAATTAAAACTACAATACGACTTTTAAGTGCTGGAGGCGTATATAAACGTCCTGTTCACTACCTTGGACGTATATATACGTCTTTCCGAAGTGCGATCTTTCCTGTGCACAGCTATCCATAAAATTTTTCGAAGGCTTTAGAATGCAATAAAAGAACCTTGACAGTGTTTGCGAAAAATTTACTTTTTTCAGAGGATTTGCTTATTTATTCCTCCCCCCCCTCCCAACAAAAAAAACACATACGCATGCCTACGTGGAAAATGGTGGCATTGGAGAGCAAATCGCATAACTTTTTATCTGCAGTTAAGGGATTAATTATAAACCGTACAAATTATCAAGATAAGTGTTAATTTTTGTATATAATTAAGCTAATGGGATCACTGGTAATTATTAAAAATGTCAAAAGAGTGTTGGTAGATTAATTATGAAATACAATGCGTGCAGTACTGATGTATTTGTATGTTTATTATATCAGAATAAATGTGTATTGTGTATTTTTTATTATGTCAGAACGTTTGTTTACTTTCAGTAAATTAATAATTTTTAAAAAGAATCTTTTGTTTACGACTTTTCAATATGCTCGCCCCCCCCCCTCTCGTAGAGTTATCACGCCCCAGAGTTTGAGAAACACTGCATTATGTACCGTTCTTTTGTAACAAGCCGTAGCTACACCCATATCAATGATACCAGGCTCCCAATCTAGATGGGCCCAACGTGGGAGCAAAAAGTTATAGAATGTTATCTCCCCCCCCCCTAAGGGATCCACAAAGAATTTTGCTACAGGGACTAGCTACGCCATTTGTAATAAGAGTCCAATTTTCGAAATAAAACGGCGGAAACTTATTTGTACTCCTTATATTTAACGAAAAATTACATTGTCAAATGAGAACTCTGATGTGTTTCAGTTTGGTTAATACATTAAAGAAAATATGATTTTTAAAATTTTGAGTTTTTGAGGACAGTTTGCAGGATAATTCCCGTCCCTCTCTTAAACCAGTCCCAGATAATCGATATAATCTATTGTACAAATAAATCGCATATTCCCCAAATACTTCCCCATTAAGTAATACGATTTACATTTATCTCTGTCAGCTGAAAACGGCAAAAAAAAATTTGTGAATAAAGTTCCTTTTGAGAAAATTTATAAAACTATTACTTTTTTCACTCCCATAAAAACCAATCCAGAGTACTTCAGTTCAAAGGACGCGAGAAGGAGTATTGAATTGCAAAATGTGATCCTTCCAAATTGAAAAGGAAGTTTAATTTAGAGTCGGACAAGATTGAGTCTATAACTATCGGAAGAAACTTTAAAGAGATTCCATCGGTTTTCACTGCTCGTGAACAAAGAAAATATTCTGTTAGGGGGTCAGGAATCATCGATTGCTCGGGAAAGAGTTGGAGGCAACTTCGTCTGAAAATCACTTTCCGAATACTTCAACATTACCTTGTAAAGATCATGACCCTAAGGTTTTAAACGGATTTTGAAATGGATATTCTATGACAGGGATTTTTTGAATTGTATTATTACCAGCCTGAAATATAAACACAAGATTTAAATAGAGTATAAATACAAACAAAACAATCAGAAACAAATCTGAAAGTTAATCCACCGCACAACCTCATTTGATTTCTTTGCAGCTTATATACTACAAGAAATACAAAAAACAGCTGTTTTCAACAGGATCAGTTTTGTATCAGCATTGTTTTTAGAAAACGAATTTGTACATTTTCGTGCAGATTGACTCAACCATGATTTAACTTTTTAAAAATAGTTGAATTTGAGATTAACTGGTTTATATTACATTAATGTATGGTCACCCATCCGATTTAGTGGTTAGAAACTCTGACTGCTGTGTCGTAGAGCCTGGGTTCTAACCCCGGAGAAGGTATGGATGTTTGTAAATGTGTAGTGCCTTTGCGGCCTAAGCGTACTCTAAATACCTGTCGAGCCGCAAGTCCTCTCGTGAGGTTGGTGGAAGTGGAAGAGAGGGGAGGCTCCTGAGAATGGGAGGAGGGGAGTGAGTGAGTGAATATTAACGTCGCACTGTTCATCTACAAGAGGTCTTTTGGCGACGGTCCGCGTAATTTTGAACCATGGACAAGTGACGCGGACAACACCTGAGCTGGCACCCCCTCTCCTAACTACCACGCTACACCAACGGGAGAACGTTTAAGAGCTCGACAGATTTGACGTGCATCGCTCTCCTACAGGGAGGGTCTTCAGTGGTACTGGGATCGAACTCATGACACGCTAGCCATGATCCGATGCCTAGACCACTTGGCTACCGCGGTCATATGGGAGGAGGGTAGAAGGTTAGGGAAGGGGAGGCTCCTGACACACCCCAGGGTATTCTCCCTCAAAACTGAGATGGAACCGAGCTAAATGTTATAGTCTACTGTAAAGTGGTAAAGGCTATGGCTAACGATAGGCGTACATCTAGCCTTTGACCCTGATGAATTTCGTGGACCCCAATTTAACACAGTTAGGATCAAGTGGCATAAGAAACAACAATAACAACATGGTTCTAACATCCCATAAATGACATTTGTACAAGTCGATAGCCAGATAACTTCCGGTCAATAGCTATCAATGGGCTCAGCGCTGATCGGTGTCATGCATTTGTCCCATAGCTGAAGATACCTGAAGGAACCTTATTATAGATCAACCTTTCCGACTTCTGCCTGCGCCCCTTTTAGGCTAGCATCCAAAAACATTACCCTCACACAAATAAATTTGTTATGAGAAGCTGTTTCAAAACTGGTGCATACGGGAATGCAAGAGTTCACCTTAAATTTTCATATACATTGGACTCTCGATAATTCGAAGTTGGAGGAACCAATGAAAAACTTCGTATTATCAAGAGTTCGAATTAACAAGAGGATAGGAAAAAAAACCCAAAATACACGAAGAGAAATTATTTTCTTTTACATTTAAAATTAAAACTATGCTGAAAAACAACAGTTGTACTTGCGTATAAAATTATTTTAAAGTATTTTAAAAAAGTATATATTATATATAGTATAAATATTGTATAGAAGTTAAAAGTCCTGTGTGTGTATTAAAAGAATACATTTATGTAATAAAAAAAGATTAATAAAATAGTACAAACAGTACATAACTGATCTTTTTTGACGAAAAAAATCTGTTATCTTTAAAAATCTGTTTAATCTGTTATCGATTTCCTCAGACACTGTCCCCAACACCACTGGTTCTTCAAGGCAGAGTCCAGTCCGGTCCATACCCTATTGGGCACCACATGCCATAAATCACATAGATGAGTCATAAATTGCCATGTCACTGACGCAAAACACACAATCCTACGCATCTCTTCTTCACCTTTCGCGGACCATTCTTTTCTGAACACATGCGTATCAAGGTCACGTGTTAAACTTTTTTTGTATGTCTTTTTACTTGAGGAACCAAGAAACAGAAAGGATGGAAGACAGATGGTCATCAAAGGGGCTACGTTACAGGGGAGACACGTAGAGACAATACATCACGAAACATATAAACTCCAACCTGTTTGCTACAGGACTCGCATAATAGTGAGTGTTCGAATTGTCGAGAATTTTATAAGATCACTTCGTATCATCACGTGCTGTAGTCTAGCCCCAGCCACAGATTTTACTTCCAAATATTAAGTGTACGAAAACGCGTTGCTTTAGTACGAATTATCAAGATATTTTCAAGGGTCTGAGCATATACTTCGAATTAGCGAGAGGTTCGTAATATCGAAGGTTTAAATTAACGAGAGTCGACTGTATTTATTTGTTTGTTTTACTCCCGATCTGACCTCAAAATATTCTAAACATCTTAAAATGTGTGAATTTTTTTATTTATGGTCACTACGTTTTACGCATGACAAGTATACTTGACATAACACAAAAACAAAATTCTGTCTCCATGACGAGTACATTCGTCAATCTCATTAACTGGTTAATATCACAAAACTCTTTACTACAGTGCTTCTCAAAGTTTCAACATTCGCGTTCCAATATTCCATCTTAATTTTCGTCGCCCCTCCTTATACAATAACAATATATTAAATTCAATTACTAAACTTTGACGCCAAAAATATGAAACGACTTTAATCTGTTAAGTGCCACCAACGTATATAAACGTCTCGCTCAGCCAAAGCATTAGTTTCCCTGGACGTATATATACGTCTTTCCGAAGTACGACTCTTTTCTGTGCACTGCTATCCATAAACTTATTCCGAAGGCTTTGGAGTGGAATAAATGGACCTTGACAATGTATGTGTTTGTGAAGGATTTACTTCTATTTCAGATTATTTGTTTCTATATTCCCCCCCCCCCCCAATACATCACATGCGTGCGCCTACGTGGAACACGTTTGGCATTGGAAAGCGAATCGCATAACTTTTAATCGGCAGTTAAGGGTTTAATTATAAACCTTACAAATTAACAAGATAAGTGTTAATTTTTGCATATAATTTTATATAAGAGGCAAGTTCATGGGATATTAATTCTTAAACTTTTTCTTAACTTAGTATTGTTAAATTAAGTATAAGATTCATTGTGTAGCCCTGATGCATTTATAAGTGTAATCTTTCAGTTTAAATGTGTATTTTTTTATTATGTCAGAATGTATTTTGTTTGTTTACTTTCAGTAAACTAATGTTTTTTTAAATAATATTTTGTTTTCTACTTTTCAATATTCTCGTGCTCCCCTTATAGAATTGTCACGCCCCCTAAAGGGGGTGCCCCCCAGTTTGAGAAACGCTGCTTTACAGTTCCGCATTTAAAAATAACTGCTTGCATTTTGCCTAAATGAGAAAGCCGCGATTTAAATTCTGTATATCCTTTACGCGACACAAGATATGTTTTGCATTGCATTTCATTCAAAAAGCCAAAACTCTCTCGCCTGCAAAACCACAAAAAGCTTCTTACTTTCACTTAAATGAACTAAGTCAAATAATGCGAAGCACAAAGGCAAATTAATGCAGCAAAGTTTCTAACAAGTAATCTATGCTTGTTGCAGCATAAAAAAGAAAGTATGGCTTCTAAATAATGTATATATATATATAAGTATGGTAATATCTTATTCAATTGCAAATATCCCAAAGCTTGACAATTTTTGTGTTAGCAAATAAGTTGTCACCTATCGACTTAATCCAGAATTCCTATCTTTCTTGATATTAAACCTTTCAGAAGTTCTAAAATCATAATGAAGTAAGATAGAATATAAATACAATTCTTCATTTGCAGCATATATTATAGTTTTCAAAGCCTATTTATTTTTTTCGTTTCTTTTGTTTAGAGGATCACAAAGAAATATACTAAGCCTTTTGAATTCTCCTGCGGTGTTTTATCTATGCATGTAGAAAAATTCTATTTAAGCTTGCGTTTAAGGTAAACAAGATTTTACCTTGTTAATATTATAGGATAATACAGAAATAATGTTTGTTCTAGATTTAAAATAATTATTTCTAAGAATTATTTTATTTTCTTTCCATAAAAACTCTTAATTTTTGCATAATTACCATAAAAATCAGCACTGAAGTCTGAAATTAAATTTCGAATAACTGATTATAAAAAATAAAAGGAATTAAAAAGAATTTTTTTTATTGTAAAGAATTATATAATTTATCAAGTGATTTTTGTAACTTGGTACATAGTAAGTTTCAAATTTACAAATCGTATTTATTTTTTAAAGTTTAAGCTCATTTTTCTTGAAGTTGTTTTAAGTAAAGAACTGAAGGAAGCTGCGTTTTCTATCGTATTATTCAACAGCGTTTTGGAAATAATAAACAGATGTGTGTGTGTGTGAATTTTATTATTTTCTAAAGTTTATCATCAGTTATTGCTGTAAATTTTGTGCAGAATTCAACTCAGACTACAGCGACTTTACATTTACGATAATTTTAAGCTTCGAGTATTTGTGTCGTTACCATATGCAAATTTTTACTAATTTATTGAGTACAAGGGAAAGTTTTGTTGATTTTCAATACATGCACTTTAGTGCGTTGTCGATACTTAGCAAGAATTCGGATCTGAATAAAACCGATTTAAGCAGATATATCAGTATACTATTTATAATTTATACACATTTTTTCGGGATTAAAATAAATTCCGGGATAAAATTTTTGTCTGAATTATATTTAAAAAAATTTTCTACGGACAATTTCAAAAGTTTATGTTTTGTTTCTGAAATATGCAAGTAAATTTTTTTTGTGCAATTATAAAAGCGATATATATATACAGGCTCTCCTTTCTCGTATGGGAGAACGTCGCACAAATCTAAGTGGCTCACTGCGATGCTTACGCAATTATAAGCAACATCTCATGAATAGATATTGTCTCAGATCCTTCTTGAATTAAATGCCGTTAATTAATACCTGAGCCACTTCAAACCCCATTGCATTTCTAACAGCTCATGCTACTGGATCTTCAATTTCAAATGAAGTAACATTTGAAATTTATTCACATTCTGATTCAATAACTGGATCAATTTATATATAAAAACCATTAAGAGTAGCAGAAGAACTAAATAATGCTATCCAAGAAGTATGTGCACCAATGCAGCCTATTAGATTTGAGACACTGTCATAAAAAATTCAAAATGAACTCTTTTTTTTAAATGGAAAAAAAAGGAGACGTGGTGACTACCTGAAAAGAGCATACTCCTATTTAATGACGATAATACCTACTAGTAAAGAATCCGAACGTGCATTTTTTGCAGCAAGACAATTTGTGACTAAAATAAAAAGCCTTTTCAACGATGAAAAAATGGAGGAGCTGTGTTTTTATGAGCTTATTTACAGAAACACAAGAAATGAAGAAATGTTTTTTTAACTTTCCTTTATTTACTATTTTTATTTGTTTTTTTATGATGAACTAATTTTTTTTATTTTTTCATAAATTATTGAATAAATTTTTAATTATATTTTCAATTTTATTATGAAATTTCAACTATACTGATATGTAAGTATTTTTAATAAATAGTCCAATCCTAAACCCGGGATTTGGATAATGTAATCCCGAAATCTAGGGATTGAAAATATGACACGGGATTGCAAACCCTAAACTGTTCAGGTTGCAGTAAAACTTTCTTGATGGAAATGAATACTGAAACTATGAGGGTGCGCAAATTGCAGTGGAACAGAATACTTTGTCTCTAAAACAGAAGACTTCTTTTTTATAGGGTTAAATATGCTGACAGACAGTTGTAACTAACAAAGGACGCTATATTTTAGATTATAATATAAATAAAAAGTGAAAAAAAATTGTTTTTTCTTCAGAATAAAGCGGCAGAACTTTCTCTTGCACCCAATATACTGTTATTAATTATGTTGAGGTACTTCTAAATTTATGAGACTGTTTTTATTTCCCCTCTCAAGCAAGGAGTCCGTAAAATAATTTAATTCATTTAATTAATCATTTTAGTTCTTACGTCTCCTTTCGAAAATCTGGCTTACTCTTGAAGGACGCAGAGCTGTAGAAATTACGAAAAAATAATTGCTAGACTTTTATAAACTAACTTTACTTTCATTAATAAGAAACATTACATAATTAAAACGGATTTAAATTAGATTGAAAGGCAGAATATATGCCTTTAAGAATCAACCATTTTCTAAAGAAGTCAAATAAAATAGGAATGCAAGTACTCAAAGGTAACATTTTACGCTTTTAATTTCATCAGTTTGTTTAATAATTACATCTGATAATTATTTTTTCCACATGATATTTTAATGAGGATGAACTTTAGGTTTGTTTATGCCAGTCAAAATTGATTTATGTGAAAAGGTATTTTGCTTGGAGTCTTTTAAGTTGGTTACTTCTTTTTGAAACAATTGCTTGTTACATAAAAATAACTTTAATATCTGCAGAAAGGTTTTTAATTTAAAAGCAGAAATGTGATTTGAATGACGTTTTTTATTACATCTGTCTTAACACAGCGCTTCTCAAACTTTCAATCATTGCGACCCAATTTTCATATCGCCCCACCTCGTCCTCTCATACAACAACTTGGCATTGAGTTCAATAATAATGTACTTCGATGCTCATGCTACAAAGCGGTTTTAAATATAAACTTCACAAATTATTTAGATAAGCATTATATTTTGTCTATAATTTTGTATATGACAAACCCATGAAAATCATTTGTAATTATTAAACTTATTTGCACACAATTTAGTATTGATCAATTAATTATCTAATACTTTTTTTTGCCATACTGATACATTTATAAGTATTTTATACCAGTGTGAATATGTATTTAATTTTTTATTGATGATGATTTTTGGGTTTATTGGCGCAAGAGCCGATTTCGGCTATACTGCGCCAAACATTTGTTTTAATATCTGTGGTCTAGACGGGAAGAGAAAGAAAGAATGAATTGAATGACAAGAAAGAGGGTAGAAAATAGAGAAGGATCACTAGGGTACCCCGGGTTCGTGAAGCCCGTGTTTACCAAAGACAGTAAACCCCGTGGGAAAAGGAAAAGATCACTAGGGCACCTTGGGATTGTGACACTCGTACTCGCCTATAGAAGACGAGCCCCCCGAGGGGTTAATTTTTTATTATGTCAAAACATATTTTGTTTTACTTTCTTTCAGTAAATTGGTAATTATGCTAAATCTTATTTTTTCGAATTTTCGATATGCTCTCCCCCACACGTACATTCACCACCCCAGGGAGGTGCGCTTCATAGTTTGAGAAACACTGTTTTAACAAACAATTGTTTACGAGAAAATATTTAAATTAATGTTTCTTCACACGCGTGATTGTAACTGATATTTTTTTATTTCGTAACATGAAAATAGAAACTAATTTCAAACTTCAATTCAACAAATTTTAAAGGTGAAAGGGCTCAAAGTTTAGAAAAGTGATACTAAATTTAATAAAAATGATTATTTTTATACTGTAAGCTGTTTTAACACATTTGAGGGTTCAAAACTACGAGGTGCATGTTGCTCTTGTGTCGTTTTAGACTGCGACATCATTAAAAAATGAATTAATAATAGATGTGAATTATATAAATAAAATAAAATTAATTACTTTCGAACTATATATAATTAAGTGTAAAACTCTTACAAACAAAAGTGAATGAAACTCAATAATGGTGGAACTGGCGTTAATCAGAAAAAAAGTCTTTATGTGCATCTCAATTTTGTAGCTAATCAAAAATACCGTATTTACTCGAAACTAAGCCGCCATTGTTTCTAAAATTGCACCCAAATTCTCAAAATGTTTTAGTGAAAAAATGTTGTCGATTATAAGCCGCGCTCCCAATTCTCTACACACATTTTTGGGGAAAAAGTAAAAAATTGCGTACAAGGTTTATCAATATCGAAAACTAAAGAAATTTAAAAAAAATAACGGGAAATAATAAGAAATTAATAATTATGTTGAGATAAATATTATTCAACTCATTGCCAACTAATGGCCACTCAAGCCAAGCGAGTTAATAACCAAAAAGAAATTTAATAAAATTATAGAACATTATAATTTGTAAAATAATTAATTTTTAAAATGAATTTTATAACTTTATATTTATGCATTTGTAATATTAGGAATTTGTACTTTATGTAAACTAATATTTACATTTATACTGTGTATTTATATTGTAAATCTGGAAGCAATTTCCTTGTAACATTCTTCAGTTTTCCGGATTGGCAACAACCCGTATTTTGGCATCAGACTAGTTGCAATGTTTTGATGTTGGTTCAGCTAAGCCTAATGGAATAAAAATTTATTCTTCGATTTTTTTTCCCAGCAAATTTTAAAACTTTAACGTTATAGAACAAAACGTTCCATAACAATTGATCTATTTTAGGAGTAATGAAAATTTTCAAATGCGTACATGAACATATAAATGCTTTAACCCTCAATATCACGTTTCGAAAATGATTGGTCGCTCTCACTTATCACACCTGACTTCGGAGATGGTGCCGACGTCGCCATTCTACCACACGGCGTCGTTTTCCGCGCCATCCTATGCATTTGTTATGCAACATTTTTTGAAAACTAAGCATTATAGGAGAATGTAAAAGAATTATGAAAGACTGTTGAAGCAAGCAAAAATTATATTTTGTTTACGCCATCGGCGTATATTTGTTTCATCCGTGTCAAATTTTCAGTGACCGCTGCTCTGTTTCCGTCGTTTTCTGCATTTTAAATTGCCCTCTTTTTCATAATTGCGTCATAGTGAACTCGTCTTGATGCTATTACGATGTTTAGGTGATAAAAAGAAAGCGCATACAATAAAAAGTATTCCGAAATACGAGTAGACAACGATGTTTAGGATAGAGAGAAAAATGGAGATAAACCGAGGAATGCATAAGTCATGGATGCAAGTGGCTAGAATGAACGGTTACATTTCTCCTTTTGAAAGAGGGGGAGGGGTGGAATCAGTCTTCCACGTCCAAAAAATGTTTTGCCTTCGATTCGCTTCTTCACACTTTTCAGTTGCTTTAACACTAAAAAAATAGTGCAGCTTAGATTCGAATAAATATAGTATTTATACTAGGAGGGATCACTGTTATATAGGACAGTGGTCCACAACCCCCGGTTCGTGGATTAAATTGTACCGGGCTGTCCAATTGGCATAAAATTATTTCCACTTTATTTACCGTGGTAAAATTATCAAACGTTGACCGGCTCGTGAGGATAAAAAGGTTAGAAAGCACCAAAATAGTAGAAAAAACTTGAAATCGGAACTTGCCTATGTGGAAAAGATATTCAACGATATGAAGATTAGAAGGCACAAACAATTAAAATAATAATTTCAAAATTTACTATTGTCCCAAAGGGGTAGAATCTCCATAAAAATTAAAGATAAACTAAATTTTTGTTAGATGATTTTAGACACAAAAATAAATTATTTTTCAACAATATAAATAACTAAAATCGATTATTATTGATAAGTATGTTCCGAATAATGAATAGTTTTGAGTCATTGCAACATTTCAGAGAACTTCAGCTCTTTCTCTCCGCACCGTCCGGATCACTAATTTAAGGTCGGCGTGTCGCGGGTTAGAATTATGTGGGACTAAAGACCCGCTGTGGTAAGAGACATTAGAGAACAAGTGCAATTGAAGGATCTCTCAATGAACTAACTCACTAGAAGATCGTAATCAAGCGTATTCCCATTTAACTGAAAGATCTCGGTTAAAGATCGCAAGATATATAATATTCTTTAGGGATTTCTCTTAGGAAAAGCGTTTTAAATGTATATATTTTTTTGATATTTAATTCGAAGTGAACATATTATATGGCTTACATTTTATTACTTTGGATCCAGCGGTGTATCAGAGTTCAAAATGTTTATGTGAAGTTCAAATATTTAAAAAAAATTTCTCAATAAAATTCTTTCTACTAAACATTTTTTAATGTTTTTAATAAATTCACGGAGGTTTTGAATTTTTTTTCATGGGAATAGACATATTTAAAACTTATGAAATAAACCACACGGAGAAAAATTCCATAAGTCTTGCGCTTTCAAGTTGATATTTACTTAAATGATCTTTACTGAATAAAAATTTGGATATTTTTGTCCTATTAGTAATAATTTTATTTGTATAGCCAACATAAACCAATGATGAGGCTACATTATTTTTAAAAAAGATTGAAAGACAGAAAATTAATTTCAAAAGAAAAAAAATTTTAATTAAAAAAAAACAGTGGGAGAAATCTTAAAACATCAAAAATATTAGCAGTGAAATCAACCCGCTTAAAATGAATAGTGATTCCTTCATTCAAATAAAGCGGAAATTTCAATACATATTTACCATGTGTGTCTACATATTAAATAAAAATTCCGATAAAACCCAGATGAATTTGGAAAAAGGTAATATTAGAGTGAATGAGTGAATATTAACGTCGTAATGTTTAGCTATACTCGAGGGCATTTGGCGACGGACCTCGTCATTTTGAACCATGTTGAAATGACTAGGACGACACCTGAGCTGGCCACACCACACCAAGAGGACGTTCGAGCTCTAGACAGATTTTATGTGCATCTCTTCCCTACACAGCGGGTCTTCAACGGTGACTCAAACTCATGACATGCCACCACGAGTCCGTTACCTTTACCACTAGGTTACCGCCGCTCCAAGATATTAGGAAATGATACTCAACGAACTTATAAGAAAATGCGCTCACTATAAAGATATGATTAGCTTCAAATATTGATTTTAAAATTGAATTAAAACTTTGAAGAATTTCTTAAGTGGGTGTGCACTAAAAGGTTTGGAAATTTAATAACTATTTTATTAACATGAAATTGATTAGAAGAAAAACCTTGAATAACCTATGAGGCAATTAGAATTATTTGACAGCGTCTAGACTGAGAGTCTTCACAGATTTTAATTTGATATAAGATATGAAGGTGATATTAACTATGTAAATAAAACATATACAAGATAACTTTTCCGTTATAAAAAGCCTACGGCTCGATAATCCCCGCTTGTAGTAATTCGATTTGTTTTTGCTTGCTGTTTCTCAGATCTTTAGTTTCGCTTTCTTTTACCCCAAATAAAAAATTCTACAATTTAAGAATCACGAAAAAAATATCCTCTTAGTATTTTAAAGAATGTATAATCTCTCTGAAAATAAATTCTGAGCCCTTCCCTGAAGAAATCTCTTTTAATCAGTTTGAAATTCGAAGGAACATTTTATTTCAATAACAAAAAATATTTGTTTGTCTCAATTTGCATAAGTAAGGATAAAATGTAATAATAATTTTAACACACATAGATACAAATAATTTATGTGCCATTATTCAAATGGAGGTGGTGAAAAAGTATTAAAAATATCAAGTATTTTATTAAACTTTGACTGAAATTGACTGAAATTAGTAACAATTCTAGTATGTTATGCAGTAGCAATAAACATATCAGTTATAGATCTGACGGATTTCCATTTTTGAAGTTATAAAAATACCACATTCCGCACAAATTACAAACAGTACTATGCTGAATAAAGTTAAAATTTTCCCTTTGTTTGCCTTATTCGAAATTAATACATATATGGGCATATATCCAATACCTCTCTAGGAGAAACTAGACATTTCTCTAACATAACTGTACCTAATGAATAAAAATAATTTCTCTACAGTTTACAGTTATACTCCAAGAAATACGCTAATTTATTGGCAACATCAATAAAAATAACATGTAAAATTAAATAAGCCTCTTCAATCGGACCGCACATGTTATTTGTATGAACGACAGCAACAACTAAAATAATTCTTTTTGGCTAGACTATCTAACACTGGAAGAGGAAGATCTAAACTTCGATGGATAGATGCAGTAGAATTGTTTGGTCTTTAATCCAAGAATTGGAGAAGTTTCTGCAAGTAAAGGTGATTGGAAACGTCTAGTCCAGGTAAACTTTGTTCATCATTGGCTGTCGTGCCATGGATGATGATTTATAGAATATAAAATCTTTGCAGAAGTTAAAAGTTAATTTCATAAACAGTTCAGAGAAACCCTGCTAAATATATGCAACTAATTAAACAATTATTATTATTAAAGAGTTTGTTTGAAGTGCATAGATTTTTGCACAAGGGAAATTTGATGTATTAATATATTGAAAGATGTAGATTTTCTTTTTGTGTGGTTATTTTCACTTTAAACCTGCATAAACAATGGTTACACAATTACAAATTTATGGCATCAACATAAACAGACATTTCAATACAATGAATGCAAAAGAATTCCATTGCTTTTTCTCCATTTGGAAGGAGAAGACAAAAACATTCTTTAGAAGCTCCATTTTTTGGAATAAAATTTAATTGATAATTTTTTTAAAGTAGATCAAAATGCATTTTATAATGTGCAAAAATAGTATTTAATTTTTAAGAGACATTTTAACGTATGTATACAGAAATTCATTGACTTAAAATGATAATCAAAGTCTATTCCATTTGTAATAACATTATGAATTGGAAATAGACTTAAAGCTCAGTTCACAATTTCGTTCAAACTAAGGCTTATTGATTTTTAAAGCAAAGCGTCTTCAGGCAGACTTGTGAAAATATCCTTTGAAGTAAATTTAATAAATAGGAAAGGAAATTTGAGAAATTACCGAATAGGAAAATGGGAACCATTGAAAATTTTCCCAATGCATTTAAACGAATTCATTTGAGATGTATAAAGGTAAAATCCGTTTGAAAATGAAAAATTTCCTTTTGAAAATGAAATAAATGATTTCTTGAATCTGTATACATTGAAATGAATAGAATTTTGTAGATTTCTTTAGTAAAATATTTTCATATAAAATGTAATGTTTAAAAAAGTGTTTTGAATATTGAGAAATTGATATTTTCCTTAATTTCGGAGAATTTACAAGGTATTTTGACTCTTAGAAAGTTCAAAAGAATCCAAACGAGGAGTCACAAAAATTATGTGATTTTAAATAATTCTTATAAACACAAGCTTATTACTTTCTAAAAGTCAAAATGTCCGTTTGAATAAAATAAAAAAAATTTCAATTTTTTTTTCAATATAAGAAAATTTTGTTTCTCTATATACATCTTTTTCTTTCCATTTCAATCAATTTGAATAAAAAAATATTGAAACATTTAACAACGCATAATTTTCTCTAAAGGACGCTTGATAAAATTATTATATTTCGATATTTTTTTCTCCTTTCACGCCAATTTTTTTTCTTCCAAATAATTAGAGGTTTTCATTTAACTCTCTAGAACTACGGAATGGGGGTCGTTTATTTACAGAATGCTTGAGATGGCCACTTCTACTAATACATTCCTTCCAGACCTATTGTGGATTCCAAGACCCATGTGAACTTGACAGTCAGATTCCTTTGTTATTCTACATAAGAATTGGTTAATTCTGGTCTCCATTCAACACTACTCTACCACCCTATTTTCCAGCGTATTTCGAATCTTTCCTCAGTTCTAATGTTTTATGCATTAGAATATCCGAACGTCTTACCAACGTTATACACACTAAACAAAATTTGATTTAAAACTCAAGTATCGAAACAATCTGGCAATTTATTTTTAAATCCCGATATATTAACTTATCAATACACTTTTTTTAAAAGCAAATTCTGTTAACTAGTGTAAGCTCTATGTAATGTGAGATTAAGAAGAGTTCAACGAATTCAAGATGTCTTCAAAAATATCCGGTACTCATTCGTAATAAGTATTTGTATTCACGTACAGCGATACAAGACCAATCTCCTACAAGGGCAATTATAAATAATGTAATAGTTTATTAATAAAAATATTTATCTGAATCTTCTCAGTGGAGTTTGCGTCATTTTGTATATATATCCAGTCAGCTACAAAAGCAAGATTTCTAATACAATACGGAAATGTTACGGAAATTTCAAACTTTGTTTACTTCTCTGCTAAAGCAGCGCTTCTCAAACTTTCAATATTTGTAACCCAATATTCATTCATGATTTCCATCCATGCAATAACAATGTATTTTATACAATAGTACTATACTTCGACGCAAAACGTACTATACGACTTTAATCTCTTAAGAGCCGCTGACGTATATAAACGTCTCGTTAAGTTTTAAGCACTATACTTAACTACAGTCAAAAATGTATAACTTTAAAAGTAAGTTAGTTCTATAAAAACTGTCAAAAATCATTTAAGTTGATAAATTTTCAAAAGTTTTATATTAGTAAGTTAGGGTCTACACAAAACCGAAAAACATGGCAAGGGGCCTATGAAATAAAAAAGTTTGGGAACCTCCGTGTTAAAGGGTGGCATTGAGAAGAGACTCGCATAAATTTTTAATCAACATTTAAGGGATTCATTATAAATCGTACAAATTATCAAGATCAAATTTAATTTTTTGCATATAATTTTATATATGACAAGACCATGGGGTAACTCGTAATTATTAAACTTGTTCTTCACTTAGTATTGTTAAAGTAATTATAAAAACACATTGCGCAGTAAAATATTTGTAAGTGTATTATGTCTGTGTAAATGTGTGCTTTATTTGTTTATTATGTCACAATGTATTTTTTTGCATACCTTTAATAAATTAATAATTTTTTAAATAATTTTTGTTTTTGATTTTTCATTATGCTCAATTTGCAATATGTTGATGTAATTTTTTTGTAATTATTTACCCATATTAGTAGTAATATTTTCTTTTTCACTTCTTAGTTTTAGCATTTAAAAAAGTGCTAAATAAATATAAAAGCCCCAAAAAATCTCTAACTCCATTCTTTAAAAACAGTTGCCGCAAGCAATCTGATACTTTAAAACAAAACCTTTTGTTTAGTATAAATCTATCAATGTAAGATTTTAAAAATAACTGCAGATTGCAAAACTGCAGAATGTTCAGGATCTAAAAAAACAAATTTAAATAAGCAATATTGTTAAGTACCTATCCAATGAACTAAGAGGGTCGATAACTATTACATAGATTAAATATTCATCTTAATAAATCTAATTTTTACCAATGAATAAACAAAACAGAAAATGATTATTTTCACAAAATACATCGCCCTAGTTACTCTTCAAATACCTACGCTTTATACGATACATTTCACAAATAAAAAATTGAAAAATTTAAATTTCTAATACGCAAATATGCAACACCCTCGGGTGCAGGGGAACTTCATTATTTATGCAACAGTGGAAATGGGGATCTTTCAAACGAATTCCATGTCGGGGAATGAGTGTAATTTGATAACTTCTCCAAAAACTTTTAGAATATAATTGTTAAAGCCAGTAGCGAAAATATGGCAACGTTTCCAAGCAATCAGAAGTTGCAGGAAATAACTCCTACTATTTCTGCGATGCTAGATGTAGTCATTGAAAGTTGAGAAATCGTTTGGTATGCAAATTTCGAATGATCGCGACGGTAGAAAGAGTTGGAAATGTGTGTTTGGCGCCACTTTAAATTCGAACCGATTTTCTTTTATTAGCAGACGATTTGATTAAAGTTAGTGAAGTAGATAAAATATTGTAAGCCTCATGCCGGAAGTTTGTTTTGTTAAAAACTGTCTGGAAGTTTGAATTTTAGTACAAACCTAGAAGGATTCGTAAAAAAGAAGACATTCTTAAGGATAAATATATTGCGACAAATGAAAAATAAAGTTTGTTACCCCTTTATCCTAATTTTTCTTATTTATAATTATTGTTCTGGAGTTGCTCTTCCTTCTAGTGTTTATGTATAACATGTAGTGAAATCAGCTTTAAGATTAAAACATTCATGGCTGTAAATTCAATTTTTACTGTGAATATAAAAGTTGTAGAAAACTACAAAAAATGCATGCTTTCGCCATGTTAGAAGCAAAAAAATCCAGCTTTTAAAGATGTAACAAAAAAATTTCTAACGTGAATTCAAACGCATATATAAGATAAAAGTGACACTCAGCATGATATCTCCAGAACTATTAGACCTGCAGATTTTAAATTTGACAAGCCTATTTCTTTTGTTGAGAAGAGACCCATTTAGGACAGGTGTTCATGAAATTGACACACAAGACGTGTTGTGGGAGTGCGATAGATAAAAACTCCCGTTTTAAAAATATTAGATCTGCATACTTTATATTTGACAGGGATGTTTCTTTGTAATAGAGATCTGCAAAGAAGGGTTCTGTGGAAATTGACTTCCGAAGAAAGGGATTTGGAAGCGTAAAATATAAATATTATTCCTTTTTTGAAATTTTTTTCTTCAATTTCTATTTTTTAAAATCAGGTAAAGGTTACAAGAAGGTTTTTGTATACAACTAAAAACTTAATGCTAGGACTTGGATATTAATAACTACTAAATAATATATAGTCATATAGTAATATGAAATACTCAGCGTAGTGGATGGAAAATGGCAAGTGTGTATGAATAAGGAAATACAAATCATCTGAAAACGAGACATAATTTTATATTCCAATTTAAGATAAAAGAAATATGTAACTTGTTTGGGTGGCTTGTCAAAATATTGTATGGCGTGCCATTGGTTCACCATCCCTGCCCTATAGTCTTCCACGTACTTATCTCTCACTGCATTCGCTTCCATAAAAAATAGATTCCAAACATTATATTTCACAGCAAAATAAGATAATAATACAAAAGGATTTACGAATAAAAATGGTATTATTTTCATGTCTCTTAGAAAAGGTTAATATTTTCCATCATGTGCCACCAAAATTATTGCGTTCGAACATGTTTTGAAAATGGTTCTCCAATATTGGCTGCATTTCGGAGCATTTGGCGAAATTTTTCTGTTTGACGAAGTTGATCAACAGTATAATATATAAGTGCCCATTTTTATACTTATTTAACACAATAGTCTTTTAGAAAGGTTTATAAATACACTGAGCCATTTTTTTACAAATTTATAATGTAAACATAACGCATCACATATATTTTGTTCCCTACGTGTATTGAAATAAATTCACAACAAAATTCACAATGTGAAAAAACTTTTGTCACGTATTGTTTTCAGTCCTCCGAACATGAATAGTTTCGGAAGAAAAAGAAAGTCAACACACAAATTCACCTTCTCCCCAAACATAAATCAGCGATATGCGTAAAGATTTTGTTTATTGGGCACGCTCAGATTTTTTATTCCTGAAACGTTGACAGAAAATCTTAAAATATATTTTAAGTCAGCATTTCTCAGACTGTGGGGCACGTCCCCTAGAAGGGCGTGATAAACCTACGCGGGGGAGGGGGGACTAGAGCATATCAAAAATAAAAGATTTCATATAATTATTAATTTACTGAAAGGAAGCAAAAAAAAAATATATATATATATATTCTGAAATAAAAAACAAACATTCACTATTATAATATACTTATAAATGTGTATCAGTACTGCACACACAAATTGGTAATAAATTCATCATTACTAAATTAAAAACAAGTTTAGTAATTAATAGTGACTTCCATTGGTTTGTCATACACAAAATTTAATACTTATCTTGGTAATTTGTCCGGTTTATAATTAAAATCATATTGTAGCCTTAGTGTCAAAGTGCATTATTGTTGCATTCAAAGCATTGCATTGCAAGAAGGAGCGCGATGATTGAAAATTGGGTCACAATTATCAAAAGTTTGAGAAGCACAGCTTTAAGTGTTTATGCGTTTTGAACAACTTTTCGAATTGTCTTGAATCCTCAATCCCATACAATACTCATGATGGTCAAATTGTATTCATTCAAAGGCAAGAGTTAACCTCCTTTCTACTATTCATGTGAAACCACATCTTTTTCATTTCACATCCATTTTCAATCTCGCCTGCGTGGCTTTTGTTTTCCGTATTTTGTTCATGATAAAAAATTTTTCGTGTTAAGCTATTCCCATTTTGTGTTAAGAGAAAAAAATGGATGGAAATGCATAGTAATTTGTTGGGACCTTTGTAATACTTCGTGTAAATCGGTATTTCGTCTTAAGCGTTTTCATGTTCAAGTATTTTACTGTAATTATAAGAATAATGAGGAACAAAAGAACACCTGATTGCACTTAATTCTATAAATGCAAGAAACTGAACAAAACGCGTTCTTTATTCATTTTTCTTAGTTTTCTATGTCACCTCATTCCAGGGGAAAAAATTAAAAATTAAATGGCCGACATTGGCTTCTAGCTTCTTATGTAACAGTTGCAAAAATCTTTATTATATACATCTATTTAAATATTTCACCTCAAAGACGCTATGAACGTGTAATATTAAAGTTAGTGAAGTATAAAATAACGGGAGACTCTTTATTCGCAAATTATTAAATATTACAGTCCCTCTTTCCATTCTAACTTAGATAAATTTCATTTTAAAATACGAGAGAAAATTTTTTTATAATTAAATTTTCGTCTAAACTTCATTCTAGAGTGGAAAAATATTAAAATATTTTGCAGAAAATTTCTCCATCGTTGCACAATATAAATTTTATGTGTGTTTACATTACCTTTTATTTATTTCAATACTAACATATTCTGCCTAACCACCTCAAAATAAGATTAATCGAAAAAGGTATACGTACATTCTAAAACCAATCTATTTACGCTTTCTCACGGGGAGTTTCTAAGGTAAAAAATTAGTATTTATTCATTGAAAATAGATGCATTCAGTAGCGTTAATATTTTTATCTCTGTGCTTGTGGTTTCAAAGATAGGAACACCCTCCGGGAAGACATAGATTAGAACACATTGCATGAAAAGCGAAACAAAAATGTAATTTTCAAAACAAAGTATATGAAAATATATATACTTTAATAATATATTAAATTTATTTATTTACCCTTCGGCCAAACTTCGATGCAAACATTTAAAAATGTAAGGAAACTTGTTGTGTTTCAGAAATTGCCAGACATCATTAGAAGAACAGAAAGACTAGACTGTTTTTAAGGGGAGAGGCGAAATAAAAAGTGACGTTTTGCATTTACCCAAACGGATTTAATTTTTTCGCTGTCTTTTGCGACTGAAAAGTACTAATTCCCGAGATTTACCACTTAAAAAAGTCAAGTGGTTATGGTCACAGTTTCATGTCTGGCGTGTCAAAAGTTCGAATCCCAGTGCAACTGAATACCCACTGTATAGAAGGCTCAGTGAGTGCAAGTTATAATAACATCGCACTATGATGATGACGAACCTCGTCGTTTTAAACATTTGTAAGAGACGAGAATGGTACCTGAGTGGGAACCTCTCTCTTAACTTTCACACTACGTCAACCAGAGGACTTTTGAGTCAAGACAGATCTAACGTACAACCACCCTCTCTACATGTCGTGTTTACAGCGGTACTTGGTTCACACTCATAACACGTCAGCCACAAGTCCGTGAATTTGAAAACTAGGCTATCAAGGCCACATGTGTAGTGAGGGAGTGAATATTAACTTCGCACTGTTCAACTACACGAAGGCCTTCAGCGAAGGACCTCGAAGTTTTGAGATGTGGTCAAGTGACGAGGATGACATCTGAGCTGGAACCCCTATCTCTTAGCTACACCAACGGGAGGACATTTGAGCTCTCGGCAGATTTAGCGTGTACTGCTCCCTTACAAGGCGGGTCTGAAGTGGTGCTGGGTTTGAACTCATGACATACTAGCCACCAGTCCTTTGAAAGACGGGCGTGGTTGTCAGAGATGTGATGTCATTAACTAAATAAACTGGATGAGTGGTTTCCTACTCACCCCTCCACCAGGTCGCTACGCTGCACGCATTATGGACTGCTTTATATTCTTATAAAACTTCAGCAAATTATTCTTATTTTGTTTTCTACTTATTATTATGAGTGGACGATAGAGATTTCTCTAAAGTTCCACGTAAATGTATAACCATTACCATTAGCCACAAGTCAGTTACCTTGACCACTAGGCTACCGAGGCCCACGTCAACGGGATGAGTTTGAGCCAAGACATATACAGCGTGAAGCGGCTTCCTCTATACGACGTTTCTTTAGCGCCACTGGTTAGAACTCATGATATGCCAATCACGAGTCCATTACCTTTACTACAAGGCTACCATGGCTACATGTAGAAAGGCCGCGTTGCGTGTTAAATCTGCCAAGGTTCAAAGGCTCTTTGGAGTAGTGTGATAGTTTGGAGAGGGGTGCCAACTTAAGTGTCATCCTCGTCACTTGAACTTGGCTCAAAATTACAAGGTCCGTCATCAATAGGCCTTAAAGTGCGACCTTTAAATGACCACTCTCTCATTTAGTACATAATTTTGCTGTAAAAGGGCTTTGAATGGGCATTGTAATGTGGGCATCCGGACTGTGAAACAGTCCTCAGTCCCATATCCTGGTTGACTTTGATGTTGGGCATGGCGATGGTGGTGTTTTTCACTCTGCTTAACAGGAATCATGGCTATTGGCCGAGACGATGGCATCCGGGAGGCGTGGCAATGATTCTTCATATGACTGCTGTAGAGATGAAAATTGTTTTGGCATGGGTGAGAGCTTAGAGCTCGCTCTCTGATTGGTCGGTGGTAGCGTGATCATAGACTTCTATTGGCTGCCCTGGGGGCTGGGAATAGAGAAAGTGGAAGGTGCTTGCCCAGTGGAATAAGTAAAATTTAATATGAGGAATTAATAAGGAAAAATGGTAAATGAAATTACTGAGATGCAATAATAAAAATTATTGATAGAATAAAAACAGTTAAGGGAGGTTGTAAGAATCGAGAAGCATTCTTCTCGGTCTTTTGGTTTTTATATTGGGATCGTGTGGGATTAAGTTAAGCGTATTATCGTTATTTGTATCTGGGAGAGCATTAAAGAAGTTAATTTGTCGTAGTCTCTCACTACCCCTATGATTATTAACTCCCCTTTGCATATTATCTAAATTTGGGTATGTTGGATTCATGATTAACGACTACTTAATTAATAAATCAATATTATTTATTAATCTTTCTTAACAGAGAAACACACAAATATTAATCAAACTTTAAGAACAACAAATTACAGTGGAGTGCGATAAGAATACAATTATGAACGACGGAATACTAACTGAAACCACGGAGAATAACGCATACAATCAAACTACGCATTTATATCTAATTTATGAAAATAACTGACCTGATACCTTTTTAAGGTAGGTTTCTCAAATACTGGTTTGTTCTAAGGAGCGGCTTCAATCCTTGATATTTTCAGTTCCGTCCCGAACCGAATTAATGAACCTTTTTCAATAGCCTTCCTCAGGCGAATATACTTCCACTAGCTAAACTAATCTCTCAGAATCACCTTCTTAATCAACCTCGTAGTTATCCTCTATCTCTTCATTTCATTTCTCCCTTTTATATCTTTTTCGAACTCGCTAAACCCGAAACTATCTTGTTTGCATAAGTCACACCTTTGGCTCTCGGCGGGGATTGGTTAAAATAAATACAATCTTTAAGGATTTGAGAGTAGGTTAGTGAAACGCGTAAGCACCCGTCACAAATTGCAATTTTCTGAATAAGAGATTTAAAGCTGCTGATTTTTAAGTCATTCCGTAAATCTTGTGGCTCTAACAATCATACGTATGTAAGAATTTCGTACAGTATCTAGAATTTTAATATTGGTTTTAGCAGCATATCCCCAGACTGGATAAGCATAAACAATAATGGGACGCATAACGGCTGTATAGAGAAGCACTTTGTTATCTATACTTAAATGAGAGTTCCGGGCAATTAGGGGAAAAATTTAAACATGACTTTCCGGAACTTATCGCGGGCATATAAGATGTATTGTTTCAAAGTTGCTGTAAAAGATCGCAATTTCCGTCTAATATGTGTGACACGAAACATAATGAAAGTGGTAAGTGATTTTCACATTCTTGACAAAAGAGTACCCAAGATTTAGAACAATAAAAGGAGTGTCGGTGTGGAATTTCATAATATTGAAGCAAAATCAAAACACGAGTTAGAATCTTCGTCAATTTTAGCACTATGCCTAGCTAGGGTCTTATGAAGTAAAAAATCAACAAAAACCGTCCCTTAGGGTAACAGTCCATTAAACACAAAAATTTTGCAATCTTAGACCATCGACAGTAGGACTACTCCTGTTTGTAAGGGAATATGGAATTAATTAGAAAAGACATTTTTTTTCTAAACAGTTATTGCAAAATAAGCTCCACTTTGAATTCTATTTCAGATTATGAGCAAAACAGAATTATCTCACATTTATAGTCTAATATTTAGGAACTAGGAGTAAGAAGGAAAAAAAATTGTGAATTAGAAGTAGAAAAATATTTTTTTAGAGAAAATTCTCGTCCTTAAAAGGTTTAGTTTCTACCACCCTCTCCAGCCCTTTTTTGTTGAACAGAAAGTACATGATTACTGAAAATAAGCGTAGTTTTAGAACTGTATAACAATTTTGAAAAAATAAAATAAAAAAGATTTTGTGTGTGTGTGAGTTTTAAATTGTTTTAGAAATCTTCGAATTATATATACGAAGGTTTTTAATTTGAAAAAAAAATTCTATTTTTTGAAATAATTGCAGCTACTTACGGGAAGGAATCCTTGACACAACATGTACATTTCCCCCCTTTTGTGATGTCAAAAGTTCCTGTAGAACTATGCGATGCAAAATTCTTTCACAAACAGTTTAATGTTTCAATCTTAAAACAACGACGGCAATGCATTCGTTTTTATGAATTGCTACATTAGATACACAATGCATCAGAATTCTTGTTTTATAATTACTTCTTATATGCGTACTATTTAAATATTCAAATGAATATATTCAATATTATCGATTTAATATTTTAAATGAATTTGTTTTAAAAAATTTCATTCCGAAAATTGCCAAACTATTCAATTCCTCCTATTAGCTCACTCTCTCTCTCTATATATATATCTCGTTCAAATTTTCAATCCGTTTATAAAATATTTTCTATTCATCCAATCAAGTTCAAATAAATTTTTTTAAACTTGCAGTGGATATAACACTTGATGTTAATACAGTTTTTTTCAAATATTAATTCATTAACTAAATTTTATTTTTAACTTTAAATTTATTTTACATTATAGTTGTCGTAGTTACAACTAACTGCAACAGATGGACAAAGTAGGAATTGACGTTAAAAAAATTATATTATATTACTTGTTATATTAAATTATTGTTATCTATGCTGAGACAACTGCCACTGCTGTGTTTCAATCGTTACCTGATTAATATCTAACATTTCAATAAAAAAAATGGTTTAATAGAAAGTCTAAGATTAAAAAATTAACAACAAAACTGTGTAGAATAACATGATTCAAATATATTTCCTGGCTTTAAGTTTTACAAGCATTAGTAAAAATTTTAACTGAATTTTTAAAAAAATGACAAAAAGATTTATCTATAAATTTGATGCTACGAGGTAATCTCAAAAATATCCAATCTTTATTTACCAAAAAAAAAAAAAAGACAAAAAGAATGGAGGGGATTTTAGTAATACCTTATTTCTTCCCTTCTACTTATTCACCAGCCGACATTCAAATTTCGCAAAACCAAATATTATTTATAGCGCAGCTTTATTAATAGTTTCCTTTGCATAAACTATTTTTCCCTACGCTTATAATTCACCTCGATAATAAATACAACGTGACGTTTAATTTGTTTATTTTTGTCCCTCTCGTGTTTCCATAACAACGAAACGACTGACGATGCAAATGGGTTTCGCAAACCTTTTCAGAAGATTCTCTTATTTTCGTTGCCACGTAACACTATTAATTATTAAGGAAAAATGACACTTTCAATCCTTTCAATTCTCAGTTGTGAATGGTCTTAATATTCTTATTTAATTATATTTTTCCTATATACATTTTAATTAAAAAATGTTTCATATCATTGTAAAATATTTCAGGACTTTCAATGAATTATTAGGTATTTTGATTATTTGACCTATAGTTGTTGCAAATGATTGCAAAATAGTATAAAATTATTATTCATCACATTTTTATATCATAAATCAAACTTATATTAATATATTCAGCAAATTATTTGTAAGAACTTTAATTTGTGTTTTAATTACTAAAATAAGTTTGCCTTGGTAAAATAACATGAATTCCAATGTTACGCAATGATTTATAAATGATTTTATAAAATAATTTTATCCTATACAAAGATAAAATCGATATTATTAGGCTGATGCGTATGAAATGTTGAAATTTTAATTGAATATATAAAACTGTACATCTTTATTCAAAGCTATTTATTTAATCAACATATTTTTTTATTTATTTAACTCCTGAGCTGTTTGTACGATGCATGCGGCTAAGAGTTGTCGTACAGAAGTATCAGGCCATGCCGAATAACAAGTGATGGACGAATAATTTGCAATTTTTCATGCATTCCACCAATGTACTAGCATTATAACAAATACAACTGGATTCGTTCCTCATTTCCAGGAAAATATTTTGGATTAGATCCCCAATCTCAAAAACCTAGTCATAAACCGACTCGGCCGATAGCCACATTTCGACTAAATGAGTTGAATTATGGTTTATTGTATTAGGCCTCGGCCTACACATGGACAGCGGCCATCACATAATTATAAAATTTTAACAATTTCGCAAGTTGACATCCAGTTTAAAATTCCCTGTTTTTTGGAGAATATGTACGAGAGATAATATTTGACCATCAAAATTATCTGGATCATGATCTTATTAAAACAGAGTCGAGAACAAAACGAGGCCCCCAACACGGGCGAGGCCATGGGCCCGGCCTTAAGACGTTCCTGATTACACCAATAGTTGGACGTTTGTGCCTCGACAAATTTAATGAGCAGTGACACCTCTACACGATGGGTCTTCAGTGGCACGAGGCTAGAACTCGTGACACGCCAGCCACGAGTCCTTGATCTTGGTCACTAGGATACTGCGGCCAAGACTAACTGGTTATAAACAGACTTAAGAACTGTAAGAATTCTTTAAATTGCAAATTTTCAATTTTTTGAAAAAAAAAATATATGTTACGACCTTAACATTTCTGAGCATTTTGATACCAAAATTTTGTTGATACTGTAAAAACTTCCGAAGTTTTTGAGAAATAACTAGTGAAACGTAAGCAAAACCCCTATCTTATTCTTATTTTTAACTTCATTTTTCTCAAAACAACAAATTTTAGCTTGTGCGCAGGATTTCTCAGAAACTATCCATGGCATCAATTTGAAATTTCATACACATGTTCAAAATAAAGCTCTTCATAACTTATACAAAATTTTTAAAAAAATATTTAATGGAATTTTTTTTATTTGAATTTCAATTAATTTTTTTCTTAAAATTTTCAAAGTTTCGATATAATTGTATTTAAAAAAAAAAGACTTTTTTCCCTCTAAATTTCTTAAAAATCAGTAAAATTTCGAAAGTGGACATTTTTATACCAAGTAAAATTAATTTTGTACTTCAGAATCCTTCGAGGTGTAAAATACTGATTTTCATATTTTAAAAAAAATTGTCCAATTTATATTTCTTCAGAATTTTTTAAGTTTTATCTCAAATTCTCTGAAAATTTGAGAATTAATGTAAATATATATGATTATCATGTGTTAAAAATGTCAAATTATCGTTTTGTTTTATTGCTAAGTTACATTAGTTTGAAGAAGGATGTTTTTTTCGAGTGCACGGATATATGTTAAGTGTCCTGAGACTGCTGTCATTTAAACGGGCAATAAAATTGTACATGGCATGGAACTCGGAAAATTCAATATATATGTACAGAACTATGCATATAAATGTGAAAAATACATGATACATATTCCATTCTACGAGCTTATGTCCTAACAATACAATTACATTTTTTCAGTATTTACTATTCATAAAAATTTACTTATTACAGTCCTAAATGAGGATAGTCGTAGGTCACAAGGGTCGTCAATTGAGGGCAAAGACTGCATGCCTTATTAATTTCATATCCTTAGAGCAGGAGTGGGCAGACTTTTCTAGGGTGCAGGCGACTTTTAATTGTTTCAAGGTGTTGCGGTCCACCCACTATCAGTGGTACACACAAAGATAGGGGGATTCACAGGTCCGGATACTCCTCCATAGCCCATGATTTTTTTCTCGATTGATTATAATCCCATGTATATAGTACGTGAAACTTAATTAAGTATTTATTATAATTTTTTTTATTAATTAATGATAATTATTTATTCAATAATTTATTTCTTACTGTTCTTTGCACCCGACAATCTACAAAATGAATATGTGTGTGTGTGTGGTAGCGTATTGGGGTAGGATATGAAAATGGTATACATTCGAACCTAGGTCACCGCGCCGCGCCCCCTTTGAAAAATTCACGAATGCGCCCATTGCCCAGGGTCGTAGGTGTGGTGAAGTAAGGAAAAAGTCAACAATATTTATTATAGCAATAATAAGTACGGAATATGTACTTAACTACGTAAATAAAGGGAAAAACTCACTTTTTTTGAACCTGCGTTTAAAGCAAAATGCAAAATACAAACATAATAATAATATCCACAAATATAACATCTAATTATGCATTTGTTTCGAACAATTCAAAACACATTAAAAAATAAAACATTCTTATCTAAAGTTAGTTCTTGTAATTACAATTAGTAGAATACTTAGTCTGCGTAGTGCCAGCCAATCTTTAATATTTCCGTATACAATTACTAACGGCTAATCTTCAGGCGGTCACTCCAAATTGTCTTGGCGGTCCACCGGTCGATCGCGATCGACGTAATGCCCACCCCGGCTTTAGAGGATGGAAAAGAATTTCATGATTTGAAATTTAAACAAAATTTGACAGACACCATAGTAGAAGCAACACTCTAAAAGAAAATCATGAATCCTCAGTGAAAATATCCCCTTGTATTTGTTTCAGCTAGTATGAACAGACCATATAAAAGATGCGAGCTGAAAAGATAAGCATTTAGAATTAACTTTGTACAGGGGTGAGCTGTTGTAATAAGTATGTTCCACAGACAATTCCGATGCAACCCAAAAGTGAGAAATAAACCCATTCCAGAAACCTGAATTTTCATGGGGATTCAATCTCGTTTCCGTTTTAATGAAACAGAACGATAAAGGTTCAGACATACCGAGATAAATAAACATTAATAATTCAAATACCGGGACGTAAAAGTAATGTCATTAAAAGTTCTCGAAAAATATCCATTCAAATAACATTCTAATAGCAGTACAAAATAAATCACATGACATCTCTGCCAGAGCTAATATTTTAAGCCCGTATCCCGGGCAATATTTAAAGTCAGTTTTAAATACACTGGCTCAAGGGACTTCAGCATGATGAGATTTGAACAAGACTTGACAGGGGCAATTTCAAAAGCTTCAACCCAAGGGAAATCTGTAGTTCTCAGTGAAAATACACGGGGGTTCTTCTGGCATTTGCTTGCACACAAACAAACAGACCGTGCTTACGATGCGGATTGAAGTGATATGTGTATGGAAACGAAAAGCAGCTTAGCGAAGGATTTGGCTGTTGCTTCAAGTCCAGGCAATGATCCGAAAGCAGTCAACAGTAAGAAATAAATCCACTATTGGTACAGGGAATTTTCATTGGGATTTTGGTTCATTTACATTTTGATGCCACACAGCGACAGAGGCTTAAAATATATTCTTCGGAAATCCTGAGATGAGAATCCAAAGATGCACATACTCTAAATCGAATTCTTAATTCGCTCGTTCAGCTTATATAGATCATGCACGCCTTAGAAGAGTTAGGAATTTCTTTGTCGGGTTTTATTGGATTTTAAGAAGTGTGGAGCTGTGGAAGCCTTGTAAGATTAGTATCAAATGTATACGAGACAAAGTTTGAACAAATTATGTTTTCGTATACCGTGTTCTAGTGGGACTGGGTTTCTCCATCAAGACTGTGGGGATTTGGATGTCATATCGCTTATTTCTGAGCATAAACCAATAATTTTTGAAACTTTTTTAAAGAAAAGGGTCGGCTGGTATACGGATCAACTGATTTAAACAAATCAAAGAAAAAAGTTTTTTCAAATTTGCCACGCGCGTTTGCGAAAAGTTTGCATTTGACACATGCAAGCAGTTTGTCACGGGCTTATTCAAAATTTTCTCACTAACAGTGTGGAAAAATAGGTCTTTAAAATTTAATCTACTGAAACCTTCCTTCGAAGAAGATGTGAATATGATAATTAAGACTTGTATATAAAGATTAAACTTTCGAGTTAGAGAGAGAGAGAGAAAAGTTTTATAGACTGCTACGGCTTGCAGTGATTGATTAAACGTGAAGTGTGGCGTGAATACTTCGTAGCTGATTATTGTAATGTTAAAGTTGATGATTTGTCAATTAGGAATCAAATTAGATTAGGTCTCTAAGAATCAAAGATATTGCCTAGACGTAAGTGATCGGATTATTTAAGGTCTTCTCGTATCTCGTCTGACTCGCTATTGTTTTCCATATTTGGTATTTAGGTGCAACTCTTAACTTTGGTTAGTAGAATTTGTGTTGCTGTTCGCATCTGAGAATAAATTAAAGTTCAATTTACTGTGGCTAATCTACCTTCTGATGACTTAGTTCATCCCTTACAAGTTTTAATATTTCACCTTTTTGGATTTTACGCGAATAGAACATTTATTCTAAAATAAAGTAAATGTCAGAATCCGAATTTTCGAATAGCTCATAAAATTCACATTCACTTATTGGGATGTCTGAATGCTGATAATCATCATGTGACGAGTTTTTCCTCTAAGTCATGAAACATAGGTTGACAATCACGTATCGTACATACAAATTTTCTTCCCGCACATTTTCCAAAAAAAGAAATGGCACAAAATTTGACCAGCACAAACAGTGTACAAATGAAAAGAAAAAACTGTATCAGCTTTAGAAAGGGTTGCCAGAAGAAAAACCATTGCCATTAACATTTTTATTTACAGAAATTTTATTGGAAAACATTTTACATGTTTAGCAGCTTGGACACATTTTTGCCTTCATGGCGACGTATATGAAAAGGACAGAAATATCCTTTTTCCTGATTAACTTATATATAATTCTCGAATATTGAATAAATTTTTAAAGAAAAAACGCATTATCGGCTTATTAACTAATCGGATTATATTCCAAAACATACGATAAGTTTTTTTTTTTTTTTTGTATTTTAAATGAAGCGAAATCAATTTATTAAATATAGGTAATGGAAAATACTGCGCAAAGGAACCTTGATATGCATTTTAGATTAATTTAAAATATTTTTGTTTAAAGGTTTAGTTTACTGAAATGGCAACAGAAAAGTTGATCATGTTTATGATTTTGAATAAATTTTATTAAAAAACTAAAAACTAATGATATTTGAGCAAACTTTTTTAAGTATGAAAAGTTCTATTCATACTCTTGCCCCAAATTAAGTTCACAAACATGTTTTTCGTCATAATTTTAAAATGCCTCCAGTAAAACTGATAGAATTTATAATTTATATGTTTTGAAGGACGGATAGTACAATATTAACCTTCAGTTTAAAAGATGTTGTTTAGCGTTAGTTTTTTCAGAGCCATTGGATTAGGACGGTTGAAGCACATGAGAATTTTGCCTTCAGTTTTAAGACTATTGCATTAAAACAAACGAGTTAGTCTGTTTGCAGCGATAATGACCTCTCATAATCGTTTAGATGCGTCCTTGAGATGGAGAGCTTTTAGCAGGCTCAATGTTGGCCCTTCGAAATCTGAGGTGTCTCGAAGGCTACAAGTGGCCCGAAAAAGTGGTCTCCCGGAATTGGAATCAATTCCAAACAAGTGGTACTTTCACCAGGAAGGTCGATTAAGGTCGCCACCGAGCATCAACATCTGCACAGGATCGCTGCTTGGCATTAAGTGCACGACGATATTAGGAAACTGCTTCTTAGCTTGCTTGTGAACTGCATCTTAGCTACTGTGTCTGGAAGAAGAATTCACAGGCAAACAGTCCACATCTGTCTTGCATAAATATGCCATTACGCCCGGCCCCTAAGTCTAATGTGTTCCTTTGATTGCAACCAGCAGGAAAGACCGGATATTGTAGAGCTGAAAACATTAGTCGTGGACACCACAAGAATGGGGGCGTGTTCATTTCAGTGATGAGTCGAAATGTTTCAGACAAAGTGATTCTCGTTGAGTTATCCCATGGAGAAAAAATAGAGCTTGCCTTCATCCCTCCTATGTAACAAAAATCGACAGATCTGAAGGCAAAGGGATCCTTGTGTGTGGTGGTATAATGTTGGGCAGTCGTACACCACTGTACATTTCAGATGCGGGTATTGTCAACTCACTGCACTACAGGGATGAGACCTTAGAAACCTATAGGAGATTTTTCTGGGTGCTTATGGGCCGAACTACTTTTATATGGACGATAACGGGTGGTTACTCACATTGCCTGATGAATTCCATGAAAGAGCGGATATTCATCGTATGGATGGACCCTCGAGGTCTCCGAATCTCAATTCTAATGAATATGTTTGGGATGGTCAAGGAAAAGCCATTTCTGAGGGTAGCATTCATCCCACGGCCCCCCGCCACCAAGGAGTTATGGGTCGCGCTTTTCAGAAAATGAGCGTTATTACTTACTGACATCATCATAAACAGGTGGTAGCTTGTTTTGAGGTTTGTATGGAAGTGAAAGGGGAGGGGGGGGCATACTCCATTTTAGACTGAGTTTTTCAGAAATAAATGCTTTGATTTCACACCTTTTGACATCCACCCCCTAAGCCACACACTTAATATCTTTGATTTTATGATGGTATATTCTTTCTCACCTTGTAGTACGTCTCTGTGCCAAATTTCGTGGCAAAACTAGAAATAGTTCATCAATTTTCATAGATTTTATGTTTGTGTCCTTAATTTTGGACATTAATGTAGTTGTTAAAATAGCAGATGTATACAAAACATGATTCTAAAGGACAATACAGGTAATGCTAATAAATGGGTAACCAATAGGGTAGTTGCCAAACATTGCAACAAAATTGTTAAAATACAGAAAAATATTTTTTTTTTCCTTAATTTTATTAAGAAATATTGAAAACACAGAGAATTTTATAATTTATAAATGCATTGCAAATAAGAGTAAGGAATATAAATAAAGATGCTTACACATGTAATGATACTATCACAAATTACTATCAAACTAATTCGACGCTTTCAAAAAGGATCATCGAAAGGGCTAGTGCAATGCTTCTCAAACTTTCAATATTTGCGGCCCAATTATTCAATCATAATTTTCATCGCACCCCCCTTCCTGAATTCAATAACATTGTATTGAATTCAATAACGCTATACTTTGACGCTAAAGCTATAATACGAGTTTAACCTTTTAAGTGCCACCGGCGTATATAAACGTCTCGCTCACCCAAAGCCTTGATTGCCCCGGACGTATATATACGTCTTTCCGAAATACGATCTTTTCTGTTCACTGCTATTCATAAAATTATTCCATAGGCTTTGGAATGCAATAAAAAGACCTTGACAGTGCGTGTTTGTGAAGGATTTACTTATTTCAAAGGATATGTTTATTTATTCCTCCCCCCCCCCAATACATCCCATACGCACTCCTACGAAGAGAGCGATGGGACTGGGGAGCGAATAGCGTAGCTTTTAATCATTTGTTAGGAGAGTAATATTAAATAATACAAATTATTAAAATAAGTGTTAGTTTTTGTGTGTAATTTTATATATGATAAGCCCATGGGGTCAATGGTAATTATTAAAATTGTTCTTTACTTAGTTTTTTTTAATTAATTATAAAATACGTAATGCAGTACTGATACATTTATAAGCGTATTATATCAATGTAAATGTGTATTTTATTTTTCTTATGAATGTTTTTGTTTGTTTACTTTCAGTAAATTAATAATTTTTTTAAAAACTTTTGTTTTCCACTTTTCATTATGCTCGCACCCCTCTCGTAGAGTTATCACGCCCCCCCTAGAGGGGGTGTGCCTCACAGTTTGAGAAGCTCTAGGCTAGTGCTAAAAGCATATTCAGTTCAAAACCTACAAATATATTCAATTACTTAAACCAGAAATGTTCTTAAATGTTGGTCTCAAAGACTTGAAATTCACCGTGAAAAACAAAATGCAAAATAGATTCAAATAAATTTTAAGCGACCATTTTTCGAAACTTATTGAAGTGAAAAATGACGCAATGAAGACTATCAAATACAAGAATTTTAAGCCGATTAGGTTTTAAGCCAAAATTTAACATATAGGAGTTTAAATTTGATATATTTAAAGCTTTATTAAAACTTTCAAGGATTTCTTGAATTTCGATGCTTTGAAACGATACGAAATTGTAAGACCTTTCTTAAAGATAGATTCGATGCAAACGATGTAAGCGATAAGAAATCATTTTGAATTTTCAAGTAGTTGTCTAGACAGAAATTTGATATTTAGGGTATTCGAAAATACAAAGATGGTATTGTGATTATGCAAATAATAAAAAAGTAAATCACTAACATATATGAGAGTTCTCTTTCATAACGAATGGCATTTTCGATAAACATTTAAATTCTTTTTAATGCGTAAGTCAGCGTTTTTCAAACTGTGGGGGCGTAATAACTCTACGAAGGGGGAGCGAGCTTATTAAAAGGTCGAAAACAAAAGATTATTTAAAAAAAATTATTAATTTACTAAAAGTAAACAACCAACAAAATACATTCTGACATAATAATAAATAAAAAACACATTTACACTGTTGTATTACACTCATAAATGTATCAGCACAGTACAATGCATTTTAAAATAAATATAACAATACTAAGTTAAGAACAACTTTAACAATTACCAATGACACCATAGGTTTGTCATATATGGAATTATATACAAAAATTAAAACTTATCTTGATATTTGTACGGTTTATAATCAATTCATTAACTGCCGATTAGAAGTTACGCGATTCGCTCCTCAATATCACCGCTTTCCACTTTGGCGCGCGTATGCGATGTATTGGGGGTAAGGGGATAAATAATCACATCCTCTGAAAGTAGTAAATTCACCGCAGTCAAGCTTCTTTTATTACATTCCAAAGCTTTCGGAATAATTTTATGGATAGCAGCACACAGAAAAGATCATACTTCGTAAGGACGTATATATACGCTCAGACCAATTAACACTTTACCTGAGTGAGACGTTTATATGCGCCGGTGGCACTTAAGATGTTAAAGGCGTAGGCTATTGTAGGTTTAGCTTCAGAGTATAGTATTATTGAATTCAATGCAATGTTACTGTATGGAGGGGGTGCGATGAAAATTATGATGGAATGTTGGATCGCAAGTATTGGAACTTTGAGAAACACTGGAGTGAATGATTTTGCTTTCTAGTGTTGCTTTCATACACAAAGCGCTTTTGATAAAGTATGAATATAACAAGCTTTTAAAGAAACCGACTACAATTGAAACCGTAATTTTGCAAAAGTGTATAAATGAATACGTTTTTTGATATTTTAGTGTCACTTAAATTAGAATAAATATACAGGGTGTTTCATATTAAATGGGACAAAAAGAAAACATGATTGTGAACGTTGTAATTAATATATTTCGAAAATTCAAATTTACCTCAAAACTTCATTTATTTAAGTTTCTACAGGTGTTCAATATGTGCCCCTCCGGTGACACGACAAATGTCTACTGGGTAATCAAGCTCCTGCCACACTCGTGATAGCATATCCTTTGTGATGGAGTTCAACACTACAGTTATCCGCAGCTTCAGTTCCTCTAAGTCCTGAGGAAGTGGACGCACAAACACCTTGTCTTTAACGAAACCCAGAGAAAAAAATCACAGGGCGTTAAATCTGGTGATCTCGGCAGCCAATGAAGACATCTCAAATCATGTGGCCCAGCACGGCCAATCCAGCGATGGGGTAGACGTTCGTTCAGGAACTCACGTACGTTTTTATTCCAATGTGGGGGAGCACCATCTTGCTGCAAAATGAAATCAGGAATAGCTTCCTCCAGCCAGTTCTGCACCTGCACGTCGCGTTGATTTTGAGGACTCCGTAAAAATGAATCACGAATTCTTTCAACCACTTCGAGTTTTGTTTCTTTATATTTAGTTCATACTCTGTTTAGAAATCTTAGTTATGTATAGGAAAAGTATTCTTATAGAAGCATTTTTCATAATAGGAAAATTTTTCTAAAATATGTATTTTTGGTCTTCATTTTTTGTCAAAACATTGCATTAAAAAAGAAATATTCTGAAAACAATTTTATTTGTATGTTCTAATCCTGGTGATATTCAGTATCAAAAGAAAAAAAAACTGGTTTATACGTTTTTGCAAAATCATGGTTCCGAACATAATTAAACACCTTAACTAATGAAAAATACACAATTTTTTTTATTTATTAAAATATTTCATAATCTACTTCAATGCATTAAAAAATGATAAAGCGGTTAGGTTGGACTTTTTTTGTCACATATATCAATGTTTCTTGTTCTTATCTCACATACGATAAACCTCTTAAAATACTTATAAAAAAAGGATGCGACACTTTTTTTCCTTTTTTTGGTCCGTTAACCATAATGTATTGGATATTTTTTCTTGCCCATGGATTGAAACGCAAGATTCCGCGACAGAAGAAAAAAATCCGCTGACACGTGTTGTTATCAGTTCTCTCGACAACCCCCGCTAGGGGGCAAAAAAAGAAACTCTAAAACTTCATTTCCTAGAGAGAAAAGATGACGTTATATATTTATATATATTATTTTTACGAAGACGGAAGTCAAACAGTGAAAGAACTGAAGGGAAGAGAGAGAAAAATCATATCAGACCAAAAAAAAGAAGTATTTTATCAAGTGTCGTCTGACAATGTTCTATCTCACCAGGGGATAAAAATGACTCAAATTATTTTATTATTATTTTTATGGATGGAAGATTCGGAGAAAAAGTAACGAGATTTCGGAGTATTTATATATTTTATTACGAAACTGTAATAAACCGAGTTTTAGGTATGATGTTTATAAACTTTACTTCTTTGAATTTTGTTTTTCAAAAACCTATTTCGTAACTGCAGAACTTTCTTTATATCATTTAATAATGCGTCTATCTAAACAGTTGTTTCAAACATAAGATTTGTAAAGTTTTTTTTTCTTTTATTCGAAAATATTTTTTCAAACAAGAAAAAGTTCTTTAAAAGATGGTAATAAATTGGAAATGCATATAGTTTAACACTTTTTTTAATTTCTACGATTAGCTCTCACACTTTCCCCCTATTTATTTATTTATATATCTTGTTCAAATTTTCAACCGTTAATAAAATACTTTCTATTCATCCAATCAAGCCCAAATAAATTGTTTTAAACTTCTAGTGTATGACACTTCATGTTAATAGTTTTTTCAAATATTAATTTATTAGTTACCGGTCTTCGACGTCAACTTAGATTCGTCTCCATTTGTGACGGGGCTATTTGCGAGATTTTCTAACTAATCCTCTTGGGAAACTTGAGCTAGCATTTATACTAATTCACAGCCTTTCAGGAAAAACACGAGATAGATATATGTTAATTAGTTCGACTATATAAAGTCTATATATAGGTTTTGTAGATGTAAAAAGGAGAAGGAGCCGAGAAGCTGTCAAGTAAGCTGAACATTGGAAAATAACTTCACGAACTTAGCGCGCGTTTAATAGGTAATTTATGAGAAAATTATTAGATTGAAGATTTAAGATAGTAGATTCAGTACCGGCCTGAGGTTCGTTAGTGATCGTTCTCCTTGTCCATTCTGGTAGTCGGGTTTACTTAGAACTGAGTATTAGGATTAATCGACGTTTTAGGGATCACTCCTAGGTTTCTCCTTATAGTTAAACTTGTGATTGTTTAAGTGTTTGTTCAGAACTTGAATAAATATATTTGTTATTATGGCGTTTGTTGGTGATGCTATGTTTCCTCCCACACTTAGAGACGCCCCGGGCGGAGTGAGTGGGGTCCCAGTTAGGACCCCGCCACCACACATTGTTGTAACTATGTAACCGTTAAGACAATGACAAAAGTTGACGTCGAAAACATTTTTATGTACATGTCTGTCTTACTTCAAGTCTGCTGATCTAATAGTTCAGATATCTCGTGAGTAAAGGCTTATCACACAAACATGTCTCGAAACAACTCGAGTATCTTTAGAACAATCGTTTCAAGCAGCTGTGAGGGTGAAGTTTGCAGTAAGCACAGCGATACGCTCTGACGTCTGCCGCACCCTATCTTCACTTTGAAAAATTACTTGCCAATTTTTCTGCTTTGGAAAAGGAACATCCAGTATTATTTCTTTTAATCCACTCGCGCTTTTGTTGACGGACGTAAACAGAAATGGAGCACCATTTTGTTCAAAATATTATACACCATTAAAAAATTATACATCATTTCTTATACTTTTGACGAAGCCAAGGCTTCCATCTTTACCACCATCATTTTTACGACGTAAGGAAACGGAAAAACTCCATTGGCTGGAATTTCAAGCAATTCTTTCAGCTCACCAGGGTAAAGTTCTTCGAAGCCATTGCTATAACGACTGGGCAAAAATCGCCCCAAAGGATGCACTGTGATAAGAAAATCATTATGCGCGTCCAAGGCAGGACAAGAATACAATGTTTAAGAACTGCTTAAGAATTTATACATTTGAGAGGATTGTGCATTTTGTTTTTCATTTCATATGTTTTAATGCTTCCTGTGATTTTAATAAACTAAATTTAAAATAAAACCTTGGATCTGATTGAATTTTAAGCAACAGCAAACCACAGAATTCAACGCATCTTTTAACAAGATTATGGACGAATTGCACTAAGAAAAGATAAACAAATGGAATTATAATTAAAAATGCTTTAAATATAAATAAAAATAAATTTTTTTTACAAATCTAGAAACAAACAAAAAAGACAATATTTCTTTGCATTGAATTTAACTCAAACCAATATTCTACAATAGGAATCGGAATGAAAAAAAGCGCCTAAACTGTAGAATTTATTACGAAATGTACATAATTTGTAGTAAGCTTCTTAAATGACTGTATCTTGAAATGAATTAAAAAATCAAGGCAAGAGTGAGTGTTTTAGTGTGAATTTTTTTTCTTTTAAGAGTTTAGGAGAATCAAATCTTCATGATAATATACCACATATATGTATATAAAAATGAATTTACGATTCAGTTCGTATAACACATTATAACAGGTCTATTCGTGTGCCTCTTACTAATCCTCTTGGTGAAAATCTATTGCTTTAAATATTGTTCAATTGAAAACTTTCTCCGAAGAAGAAGATGAGATCTATGTGAATCAGGACTTCTATTTAAGCATTAACTTTGAGGTTCGAAAAAGAGAGAGGTTAGGAGTTAGATGATAGAAGTTAGGGATTAATGTAAAATAATTTAAAGCTAAACGAGAGCGACTCGTTGATTAATTAATTAATAAATAAGATTGATAATGGATGGTTCAGTCAATAAGACATTTGAATTAGAATCAAATCTACCAGAAGTCAATTATCTGAAATAGGAGTTGCAATTATTTAGAACGTAAATTACCAAACTGTTCATAATTAAATATTAAATATCTCATCTTATTCGCTTTTGCCTCTATACTTTATTATAAGTGAATTTTCTACCCTGGGTTTGTGGGACTTTTTAAAGGATTAATAAATTATATTTGTTTTGACTTATGGATGATATTCATTCTAACTCCCAATCACTAATGAATATCAGGGGACATCCATTACAACACAAATTAAAAATGTCTAGAATCTTTTCAAATAATGTCAATTTTATTGAATTTAAGATGAAATACTCCATCCTTTTTAAAATCAAGTACTTTGACTTATTTCAAATAATGAATTTTTTCATCTATAATAGCCAATAAATTCTTTTAGAGCTATTAAACTATCTATTAAAACACCTTAAAAAAGCCAACTCAATAATTTAAATTTTAAGTCTGCTTACTCACAAAATTGTTCCTTCAATAAGTTTTAAAACCTTTAACTTTCACAAACGAACTTTTCATTTTTCTCAAACGATAATGAAATTCTAAAGCTTATCAATAAATGCAACTTTAAAGGTATAAAACTAAACACTATCCTCCCAGGGAACTTCAGATTATTCGCAAAACAATTTTTAAGGATTCGCATAATTTATGGGATTAACTGCGGAAAACTTTATTTCCATGTAAAAGGATTTTTAAGACTGTTTATTTTAAATTATTATTATTATGAAAATGAACTTATGGTAAGCTTTTAAGCTATGAGTAAAAAGAATAGAAACACTCTCGATGTACCAAAATTTTTATTTTGTGGGTTTAAAAATCTATTTTGCACACTAATAAAATACTTTTATTCAAATATTGTATAGTCAGTGGATTAAAATTTAAGACATTCATCAAAGTTTTGAGAGAAAAAAGAAGTATAATAACTTACTATAAATCTCTCTCTGTAGTATTATCTGTTAGTGAATGACATGGAAATTATATACAAGAATTACCTTTGTGGTTTTTTTTAAAAAAAAACTATGTGATTATCATAGAAGAAAAAAAAATAATTGTCCCATTTGAATAATTTAGAACGCGGGAAAAAAACCTACATTCAAAATGAAATCTATCCTCTTATATATGTAACTGATTTTTCTAAGCAAATCAGATTATTTTTTTCCTATCCTAATTTTTTTTTTGGAATATTTTTTTTCTTTTTTCTTTAAACTTTTTAAAAGAAAGTGCCCATTTGATTGTAAAAAACAAGCGTGATTGTTTGAAAGGGGGAGTAATGGTAAAAGAAGTTCGCCTTTTTTAATAATTTTAAAAAGTTCAAGTGGTAAAAAAAACTGTACTAAAAAAAAAGGAAAAACAATTTAGGAAGAAATTTAATTCCTCAAAGAAGCAAACTTTTTAAAAAAGAAACTAATTTCTTCTTTTATTTTTTTTCGTAGGTTGTTAAATCACGCGATATAAAAAGTATCTTTAATATCGTTAGCATTTTTAATATCGCAAGCATTTCGGTAGAGTGACAATTTTTGTGCATCTTAAATTGCTCTATTAAAAATAGTTTGTAAGGGTTATATATATAAAACAAAAATGTGATTTTCATGACTCTTAAAACCCTAATCTCAACATTAGATGTCGTAAGGCACATTTTGAATGCACAGAATCAATGGCGTAGCCAGCCCTTGGTGGCCTGTATCAAAACTCCTTCAGGGTCATTTTATGAAAATGGAATCTCTGTTAATGGCGCTATTGATGTTTTACAATTTTTTGCTAACATATGCTGGGAACCCTGTAGCTTGTAGGCCCCGTATCATTGATACGACTGATACTGCGGTAGCTACACCCCTTGGCAGAATACACACAGGAATGGTATTCTACGACAAGTGACACAATAGAATAAATGCTCAAAAAATTTCGGATAATACTTTTGAAAACATAAAACCTCATTAATAACCCCATTTATCAACTGATAACATAATTTATTATCATGAATTATTAATTCCTTCGCTATCTATTTAGGAGTTACAATTATGGAGGTTACAATGAAACAGTACAAATGTTTAAAATGTCCTGTTTATAACCTACACCTGTATCGAACTAATCGGATTGTAAATATAATGTCGAAAACTCTTAATGTGCATACAGTTAGTATAACAAACTTTATAGATAAAGGGAGGGGAACATATAAAACATATCAATAGTGTACACAGACTCTCATGTGTGGGAGTAGGGGAGCTATAAAAACACGTAAATGAAAACGCAGATGATAATCTCTATGGTAAAAATGGTAAATTAAAATCTGCTAGCCTATGGGTTTAAACCTCTAAAACCCACCCCTGACTACATCACTGAAACGTATGTAGTCAAGAAAACAAGTTTATTATTATTAGTAGTATTGTTTCCTGGGGAACCCCATTCCACAACTAAGGCTTGACTCGTTCCTTCAAGTAAAGTGACAACCTTGTCAATTGATTTTGAATCATTATATGAGCCTTTTGGACATCTGAATGGACACTCAATCAAGTATAAACTAGTTTGAGATTATACGTTCCAACATGTTCTAAAGAATATTAAAGACAATCTGATTTGTTGGGAGTGTTGTTAATGCTAACCCTCCAGGGTCTCCTGATGTCAGACTAGTTATATTAGACAGTTGACTCTTGACAAGCCAACCAACACAAGAAGGGGATCCGCATAGATATCTTCACAACAAAGATCCAAACAACTCATTATAATACATCACTCAATAAGTCCCAAGCCTAACATATAGATGGCGCTACCTTTTAACTTTCTTTAGTCTAACCTAGTAGTACAAACTTTCAGACGGCACGTGTCGAAATTTCGTGATAATATCTTGTTTAGTAGAAAAAGTAGAGATTTTAGTGATGCAACTTTTGTTTGCTTAGAAATTATGGATGAAAAAGAATTTCGTGCGTTAACATTGCTTTGTGATGGAGAAAAACACTGTTCAAGCAAAGCAATGCGCTTAGAACCACTTTCCCACTCACCATATAGTCCAGATATTGTCCCCAGGAACTACTGGCTTTTTACAGACCTTAAAAGAATGCTACAGGGAAAGAGGCTTGGCTGAAATGAAGAAGTGATTATAGAAGTTGAAGCCTTTTTTGAGAGCAAAGATAAATCGTTCTACTAAAAAGGTATTAAAAAATTTCAAGAGCGCTGGGCTGAATGTATCATTCTTGAAGGGGAGTATCTTGAGAAATAAAGTTCAATTTTGCCTAAAAGTTGTTTTATTAGCTAGGCCCGGAACTTATTGAGGGATGTGTAATGTTCAAGAGAAAAAGCCTCGTGATCCTGACACGTGACTGACAAGATGGAGAAGATCTTCTCTGAGAACAACAGACACTTGCTTGACCACTCTCTGGCAGACATGAGTGTAGTCTGGGAGTATCTGTCACACTTATGGGCTAGGGTCAGACCGGGTCTATTACCCACATACTAATGATGAGTGAGAGGTACCCTCTAATTCCACAAATTTTGACATCTTGTCAGCCAAATATAATTCTTGATAGGTAAGGACGGGAGTAAAGGGAGTTGGAAGATTACAGCCCTCCTTCGTTAGTTTGTGTGTCATTTTATTGCCGTAAAGGTCGATACGAGATAAGATCCACTGAAACTGAATATCGTGGTGCAGTGATATAAGTTTCAGTTTGTGTTGGATGAAAAGACTGGTTTTGTCGCCGACAAGAAACCATTTGTTGAGGCGTTGAAATGAACTACGCCTATCGGAGGTTATGTGATTTAGTCTGCACATATATTTAATATTTACGCAATTCATTTTCAATGTAATTTATGTTCTAATCATTCTTATAGAACAATCTTGCTCAAAAATACTATTTATTTTTTCTACTTCTAAGTTTTAAAGCATTTGTTCTAAATAGTTAAGGTTTAAAAGAAAAAATCAGATATTTAATCCTTTTTTAACATGTTTTGACAATTTAAAACGGTGATTACACATTGAGAAATTTATACATCTTTGACGTTTTATGTAACAAGTAAATAAAAATGAGGATATTTCTTATGCAGCTTATATCTAAAAAAAGAAATTGAATTCGAAATTTAAAAAATGAATGAAATATCTTAAGCTTTTAATTCTTCTTGACCCACTTATTCATTGCTACATTTCCGAATTTAATGAGAGAATGAAAGTGTATTATTGGTAACTTTCATTTGTCTGTTGTTTTTGAAAAGTAACCCTTTATCTAAAGATATTAACTTACCTGAACAAAATTGCACTAACATTGCTTATTGGAACATTTAATTTTGCTTAATCTGTCTCCTCTCGTGTTTCTATGACAACGACGCGACTAGTGATGCCATCGAATTTTACAAATTTTTTCTAAAGTGTTTATACATCTTTCTGCTACATCCTATCTATTTGTAAAGGGAAATGATAATTTTCTACTTGCAAATTTTTTTATCCATGGGTTTAATTCATGATGGTTTCGTGATACATACAATCAATTGTTCTCCGTTGAATTTAAAGCTAACATTAGACTTGTACTTGTTCAATGGGCTCATGTGACGTCATAGCCACGTGATAATGATAACCATTTGTTTTTAGATAATCCAGCGTTTCTCAAACTGTGGGGCGCACCCCCCTAGAGGGTCGTGTTAACTCTATGAGGGAGGTCGCGAGCCTATTGAAAAGTCGAAAACAAAATATTATTTTAAATAATTATTAATTTACTGAAAGTGAACAAACAAATTGCATTCTGAAAAATAAAAAATAAAATACACGTTTACACTGGTATAATACAATTATAAATATATCAGTACTGCACAATGTATTTTATAATTAATTTTACACACAAGATACTAATTACCAGTGACCCCATGTGCTTGTCATATATAAAATTATATACAAAAATCAACGTTTATCTCGATAATTTTTACGGTTTAAAATTATCTCCTTAACTGCTGAATTAAAGTTACGGGATTCGCTCCCCAACGTAGGCATGCGTATGTGATATATTGGAGGAGGGGGAAGAAAAAAGGAATAAATAAGCAAATCATTCGCAAACACACACACACACACACTGTAAAGGTCCTTTTATTGCATTCCAAAGCCTTCGGAATAATTTTATGTGGATGGCAGTGCACAGAAATATCGTACTTCGGAAAGACGTATATATACGTCCGGGTTAATTAACGATTTAGCTGACTGAGACTTTTACATACACCGAAGGCACTTAAGAGATTGATGTTCTATTGCAGCCTTAGCTTCAAAGTGTATTATTGAATTAGATACACTGTTATTGTATGGAGATGGGGAGGGGGCGATGAAAATTAAGATTGAATATTGGGTCGTAAACATTGAAAGTTTGAGAAGCTCTGTGATAATCAGTTTAAAAACTCATGTGATGTCATAGTCACACGATAAAAGCAATCACGTGTTTTTAGCTAATCATTTCACGCGATTCGTTGTTGCCAACTTTTGAGCTTTTCAGAAACTTTCTCTTAAAAAGTACAAATTTTTCAACAACAATAACGCACTTAGGTAGACAAAATGCATTTTTATTTAAAAGTAACATACGTGAAATACAATTTATTTTCAATTCTAAAATGTGTTTGAATTTTTTAAAAATATTATTTCAATAGTTTTAGCCAATTATGAATTCTGAAATTTTATCCAAGTTTTACAAATAGAACAAGTACATTTAGTGCGATGTTTCTTTTTTCCAAATTCAATGGAGAACACGTGTTTGTCTTCATCACGTGACCGACATTGCATTAATTTTAGAGAAAGACATATTTTTCTAACATATAATAATTCTTTAGTCACAAAATCAATTCAAGTAATATTAGATCATAATAAAAATTCCATTACAAAGATTCGATTTTTAAACAAATAACAATAACACTCAGTTTTAAGTATTTAAGGCCAAAATAAATTTTAGGAACGAGAAGCAAGCAAAACTTTCAATAGCTGCATTACAGAGGAACCATCTCTTGGGAAATCACAGATTCACATCCGCTTATTGTATTAACTTCCTTGGATCCGAGCAAACAATCTTTGCATATTATATGAACCGAAAAATATTTCTCCCTTTCCATTAAAGAGAGGAATTAACTTTGCGCAGGATTTTGAATACCGCAACAAATAAGCCCGAACAATGAATCCGACACATGCCAATGACTGGAGAATAAATCCTTCTTTGGAATTTGAATTTTCATTGGCAACTCTAATTGGGTTAATTTACATTTGAAAACTAACAGTGTGTGGCGGGGACTTATAATAAATCCAGAAAAATGTTTGAGAAGCAGATTTTGAAGTTTTGAATGGTCACAGCATTTCTAAATCCAACCATTCCATTTCATGAACAGTTTTGAATTCCCTATCTGGACTTGTTGAAGTTTTAAGAAACGTAGGATTTTTAGAATACCATATTTATTCGAATCTAAGCAGCTATCAATGCTAAGCCACACCCCAAATTCTCAACAAATTTTTGTGAAAAATGGTGTAAAATGGTTTATCGATGTCCAATCTTTCGGAATTGAAATGAATGCAAAATAAGAACTAATAAGAAGTGAATAATTAGTTAATTTACTAATACAATTAACTTTTAAACATATACATGAACCTATAATTGCTCGAATAGCCCCATCCAAAGATTCTTCTTCCTTCGATTCTAAGCCGCATCCGATTTTCAGTTGCATTAAGGTATCCGACCACTTTTTTTTTTCTTAAAAAAAAATGCAGATATTAGGATTTTTTGTGGCTTTTAGGTTTGTTTGTACTTTTAAAGAAAAATTTGCTAAAATTAAAAAGAGAAAAAGAAATTATTATTACTAAAATGGGTAAAAATTTACAAAAAAATAACAAAAACTGGGCTCATTTTTTACCAAAAGTTTATGAACAAATTTTTCATTTTTCAATTCTGATGTGTCGCTATGTTATTCATTTTTGAAATGACCTTCCGGATAAGTGATATTTTCTTTTTTACAAAAACTAGAACACTTTATCTCGGTTACTATATGAAATTGCTTAAAGAGACAGTGATTATATTCACATAAGGGAATTTAAATTTTGTAATAAAACAGTGATGGATAAATCTGAAGGTTAAAACAATTCTACTATTATACAGAACATACACAAGCAATTTCAGTTAATTATTTTCAAATCTTTTTGAGCAAACTCTCTGACCCCGTTTAAGCATTTTGAAAAAAAAGAAAAGAAAGAAACGAGCCTTATTACAGTAGTCGCATATGATGTGTAACATCTGACATGTTATAGTGGTAAATACGCAATAGTGATTTTAATCCTGAATGAAATGAATCGGGTAGGATTGGAAATAATTTACTATCAACTAAATATATATCTTTAATGAAAATTTTATTTAATTAACACAAGGAGTAATGCAATTTTTTATCAAAAATATTTATTCTTGTTCAATTTGGGAAAGAGCGGAGATAACAGATTTATGAAAACTAAAATATGACACATATACTTGTCATTTCAATGTATTTTAAAAACCGTTGAAAAACAGCTTCAATAACAGTACCACTGTTAGTTGTCGAAACATTTCGATTTGTGTTCATGTCGCTCATAACTTCATCTTTCAGAAAAGCTATGAGCGGCTCAGCTTCTGGCAAACTGAAATTAACATTAAAATCACGATTCAAAATCATGGGAAGCGAGTGAGTTTTTTTTTAAAGAGCAGAACCACCTTCGGTATACGGTAAAAGTACAAAATGCAGGAAATCTTTAAATTTTAACTGTTTGATTCGGAGAAATGTGTGCGACCACCGAAATGACTGCTTGTCCATTTTCAAATAAGCATTCTTCCGCACATATGTCCCCAATATATTGACTAACAATTCCTAGTCCACTTGTTTGACGATCAATAATGTCCAAATATTACTTACTCGTATTTTTTTAAGAATGATGACCTTTGTCAGACGCTTAACAGTAAATATAGTTAGTAATATAGTTTACACATATAAATATAACTTCAGATTTCATACACAACGAGCCCTGACACTTTGACAATTGAGCGTAAGAATCGCAAGTTTATCCTAAATGAAGTCTAATAAGACTTTCTGGTGTGAGCGAAGAGGATTTAAAGTCATGAAAACGAAATTGAGTTTTTGAATTCGAATCTTATGAAATGCTACACTTAACAATATAAATAAGCTGCCAGCTTGATGGCTACTAGAGTTGGACTCCGAAGCGAGGGTAGCGAAGAGACACCACCAAGCACGCTGATTGGTCAAATCAAATAGTGCGTGCTTCCCCGGCTTGATGGCTACTAGAGTTGGACCCCATGCGAGGGTAGCGAAGAAACACCACCAAGAGCGCTTATTGGTCAAATCAACCAGCGCGCGCTTACCCGACTTCCTGTTACGCATTTCCGTGTCTTTTCACGAAATCACTCCAACAAATATCCAGCAACCGAGAGTAAAGATGTTACACATCAAAAACTCATTTCGTGTAAAACGCGTTTTAAAGTGTGACATCTTGCTTAAAGTAATGGTATCTGCTTTTACTAAAACACTGGTAGTTTTTGTTGTAGTGAACGGAAAATAATAAACTTGGTATTTTTATACAGCTAAGAAGATGGCCTAGAAAATAAAATCATTAAAATTTGCCAAATTGGCAAAATTCACAATTTTAGTGTAGTCAGATAGATACCTTAATATTGGAATAAAAGTGCGTCTTAGATTCGAGTAAATACTTTTATAGTGTAAAAGAAAATCACTGTTAACGATGCCAAATTTATGTGATTACTACTTGCACATTAACGTTTCGAGGGCCCATAGGCAAAGGACTTCGTTACCTCAAACAACAGTTAAGTGATCAGATGACACTTGAGTTGGCACTCCACTCCTTAATGCTTGTTTCTGCCCTATAAGAACACACACATTTCGATAACTCCTCTAAATAACTTTTGAATCAAAACGGAAAAGATATCAGGAAGAAAAAAAATAATAAATGACCACGTTCTGAACTAGACACAAGAGAAATGGTTGAGAACTACTTCCGCCAGGCAGGAAAGAAGTCAGAATGTTTATCAATCGTTTGGTATGCAAATTCAGTAACATCGCAGGGGAAAGTATTCGAAACGGCGCCATTTCGAATCCAAACGATTTCTTTTATTAGCAGACGATTCGATTAAAGTTTGAGAAGTAAATAAAAAGCCCTGCAAGTCCCACACCGAAAAAATCTGTTCTTTTTCAAAAGTTTGTGGAGAATCTGCGCTTTTTAACGAACTTCGGAGATTCGTTAAGAAAAGTAAACCACCACTGCTCAGAAAAGGGATAGCCATAAACAACAAAGTTGAGTTTTCCCTCCTTTCTATCCTTTCTTTTCTATTGATTGTACTCTATTTGTGATGCATATATACATATATATATATAAAGTAAAAAGCTATTTTGGATTAAGAGATTCATAAAATTTTAAAAATATTTTTAATAAGTACATTTGAATGCTTAGAGATTTTGATGATAGCGATTAAAAGCGATAAAAAGAAACATGAAGCAAAAAGACATATGGTATTTTACAGCGAAAATCAATTAGACACTTTCATTTTTCTTTACAGGTTTCAAAAAATTACTTTAAGTTTTAAAATGATATTAAGTAATTTTTAAAAGTAAATATAAAAAAAGGAATTAATAATCGTTTGGCCATAATTATTTTACACAGAAGTAGGTTAAAAATATAAATAAAAAATAGATAAACACTAGATTTTTTTTAATTGATGAAAGTATGAAAAAATATTAATTATATTTAAAATAAAACAACGCAATAAAAAAAATTTCTATTAAGATGAAACATACAAAATTTTAAAGATTGACTTTTTGGATGAAAATGCTCCATGTTTGCTGAATGAATCCAACTCCAAAATGAACATATCCAAAAAGAAATATTTCAAAATTTAGTTACTTCTCAAAGTACATAACAGGGTTAATGAAAGACATTTTCACAGAAATTTTTGTTATTCCTTTACAATTAAAAGTTAAATTCATCTTAAAGATAACTCTATCAATGTTGTTGTTGTTGCCGAGTCCTTCCCGAACGAAAGGAATGAAAGTTGCCGAGCCTGTGAGACAGGTTGGACTTCTTAACGATAGATGGCGACACCACCTATCTCCACCTCCACAATTTAGGCATGAATCTGAAGGGGAGGGAAGTATTCTCCAAACCCTTGCAGTCGTGGTTTCTGCTACGACTGCCCACAAGACTTTCGGACCCACTGATTTAACGAGCATGTACTCTGTGTGCACTCGGAGGGTATTTGGTGGCATCGGGCATCGAAACTCTATCAATATAAATATTAAGTTAGTGAATATTTCCCTAATTTATTTTATCATATTGCTTGAATAAACTCTTTCAAGTATAAATTATAACTTCCTTATTAAATACAGATACATTAATATCGTGACTTTTTTTCAGGATGAACCAAAAGTCTTGCCCTGTTTATAAAAATTTATAACTGTTTAATATGATAACGTACCTTTTGTATCACTGGATTGGCCGTTTAAGAACTTTTTTGTGCATTAGATGGTGCAAACGCTCCTTCAAGATAAGTGGCGGGCAGACTTTTTCAGGATACTGGGCACTTCTAATTTGTTTTTGAATATGTTACGGTCCACCCAGTGTCAATAACGTTCACAAGGAGGGGGGAGGGTCCACGGGTCCGGACCCTTTCTCATAGCCCTTGATTTTTTCCGATTGATTATATTCCCTTGTATATAATACGTAAACTTAATTTAGTATTTAGAAAAAAAATATTAATTAATGCTGATTATGTATTCAGTTATTTATTTTTTTACTGCGTTTTTTGTACCCGACAATTTACTAAATCAAAGAAATATGTTTGGCTACGTATTGACAATCGGAGAATTTTAACCCTCGCCCCCTCCCCTTGAAAAATTCTTGTATGCTCCCAGTGTCGTAGGTGTGGTAAGGTACAAAAAGGTCTGCAACATTTTAATAATAAATATGGAATATGTACTTACCTACAGAACTAAAAAAAAAAAAACTAACACTTTTAAGATCGCGTTTGAAGCAAAACGCAAGATACAACATAATAACAGCAACAAATATAATAATATTCGATGGTGTATTTATTATCAAACAGTTCAAAAAAATAAAATATTTTTATCTAAAGTTAGTTTTTGTTGTTACAGTCAGTAGAAGACTTCAGCCTTCCTTCTTGTGTATACTTCACCCAATCTTGAGATATTTCCATCTCTGAATAAATACTAACTGCTAAAATCTTCAGACGGTCACCGCAAAATATTTTGGCAAACCACCGGTCGATCGCTATCAACGTAATGCCCGCCCCGGTTCCAGAGTGACTCGAGGGAACACTTGTAAGAAATACATCATTTTTTGCCGAAATAGCGTCAAGAGAAATCCCGATGTGTGCTTTGGTTTAACGAAATGAAATCGCCCATTAATGCTCAGTGTAAATTTCGACTTTGGAAACAATCCCCCGGGTGCAACATCAATAAAGCTATGGTATGAAATGCTTAAAGAAATAGGTAGCATTAAGGTCTTCCAAGAAATGGCAGGTCTAGTGTGAGAGAAGTAATGTTTGTGTTGAACACATTCAACACAAACATTTCAACTAAATCCAAAATCAACTAGGCGGAAATCAACAAGCGACCTCCACTATAGATTACTGTAAAGGATAGTGAAGCAAATTAGAGCAAGTCTTCGTTGTTTAAAATCACTCATGCGTACCAAAGTACACCAGGCGTTAGAGTTAGCAGCAGGATTGTTCGTCGAGAGTTTAAAAACCAGGGGTTTTTCAAGGTCGTGCAGCTGCTCACAAGACGAGCGTGACTCCTCAGAATGCAAAGCGTCGATTGCAATGTGGTGTACAGCCCACTCGATTGGACTGTGGACATAAGGAAATATATTCTTTTGGGTGATGAATCTTGCTTTAAAATCTGGTGGTTCAATGGACGTGTCTGGCTTCGGTGGAAATCCAAAAAGCGTTTCTTAACACTAGAACATCTGTCGGTGTCAATTTGACACCGGGGCCTGTTTACTTTGTTCTTTTTTCCACACTTTTGCGGGGATTTTGAGAATTTTTCGAGACAATCCTTTTCCCTGGTAATTACGCAGAAAACGTTTTGTGGTTCTAGGTTAATTAGGAGTGATTTTCCAACTAAATATACCTAGAACGTCCACTGGTGTCATTTCGACACCAAGGCAATTTATCTTTATACAAAGCTGTCGTTCTACAAAACATAGTCCACTAAGTAGATACCATTAGTAAAACAAACTTCCGAAAGTTCTATCGTACATTTATTTGGCCTTCAATACAGTGTTATTGAGTTCACAGTGTGAATGAATCAATTATACTAAAATTGTTGTGTCTAAGTGTTTCGTTATATAGTATTTGCTTATCAGATCATAAAAAATTTCATTCGATTTTCGAACTTAGTGCAGAGCAGACACCATGAAACGATGGCACTTAGAAAAGGTCGAAATTGCTAATTTGTTGCGAGAGCTTTCTGAGAATGAATCGGCTTTAATATACATTCCGATGAAGACATACGATTGAATGAATGTGATTGCAAGGATTCTAAAGAAAGTGCAGATGTAATTGATAATATTCCAGTAAATCCTGATACATATGTCGCTAGGGATGGCACAGAATGAATACCACATAATAGTAATGTTCCTGGAAGGTTTGCGATTCAAAATGTTTTGCGACAAAGCAATGGTCCAACAAGCTACGCGAAACATATGTCAACGTCAGTTTTCTTCATGATATAAAGCCTCATAATATAATGAAAATTACATGAAATATAATATTAAAAGGTCTTAAAAGTAAATCCTATTGAACAGTAGGTATGCAATTATTTAGTTAAAACAATTACTTTATGTATTTTATTTCGCGGTGTCGAAACGAAACCGGCGGACGTATAAGGGTAATAGAAATCCCGTACGTTCTAGAGTTAAGTAACTGCATTGTGCCAATTGTAAAATTTGGTGTAGGCAGCAACACGGATTTGGGGGTGGGGGTATTTTCTGGTTTGACTTGAGTCCCTTAGTTCCTGTCGTTGGAAACGTGGACTCTGAATGTACGTGGACATTCTGAACAATGTTACTCCTAACTCGGTGGCAATATTTCGGGAATGAACCAATTCTCTTTCAGAGGATAACTACTACATTCATAAACAGTCGACTCTCGATAATTCGAAGTTGAAGGGACCAATGAATATCTTCGAATTATCAAGAGGGTAGAAAAAATTCTCAAAATACACGAAGAGAAATTTTTTTCTAACAGATTTAAATTTGAAACTATATAATAAAACAACAATTGTACATATGTATAAAACCATTTTAAAGTATTTTTAAAAAGTGCATATTATACAGTATAAATATTTTACAGAAGTTAAAAGTCATGTATTAAAAGAATACATTCCATACATTCATACACAATCCGACGAATCTCTTCTTCAAAATAGCAGACCATCCTTTCTGAACACATGTGTAGCAAGGCCACATGTTAAACGAAAGAAATGGAACGTCTGACAACAGGTGCAATTGGTCTATTGTCCCCTTAAAGGAATGAAAACAATAAGCCTCTTTTCGCCTGAGGAATCGGAAAACACTAAGAAGGGGTAGCAGACAAAGTGGCTACGTTACAGGGGGGGGGGACACGTAGAAATAACACAACGCAAAACTTGCAAGCTCCAACCTGTTTATTACAGGACTGCAGATGACAGTGAGTGTTCGAATTGTCGAGAGTTTTAGAACTTCGGATTATATAGTATGTTGTAGTCTGGTCAGCCACATATTTTACTTCGAAATATTGAGTATACCAAAACGTATGGTTTAGTTCAAAATATCAAGCGTTTTTCAAGGGACTGAGCATATACTTCAAATTATCAAAAGGTTCGTATTATCGAAGGTTTGAATTATCGAGAGTCGACTGTAGCTAGACTTGTTCAGCCACAGCTTGACGAAATAGGAAGTTAGATGAATCTAAGGAAAGTATTTGAAGATAAAGTATTTCATAATAAAATATATTACAGTTCGATTAATTGTTAAAAGCATAGCATAACTATATTCCAATGTACAAATAAAGTTAACACTTTCTTTTCAACATATTATACGATATTTTTATACTCATCTAGTACGATAACCTTTCTACAAGATTCACAAAAGGGTGGCGTCAATTTCCTGCTGCTTTTTTTTTCAATAACCATAAAATATTGGTTATTTTTTTCCTTAGTTATATATTGCAACGTACGTTTCATGACAAAATAGAAGATAAAAAAGAATTGACACCTATTGTTATCAACTCTCATGACATCAGCCGTTAGGGCTTGAATAGAAGCTCCAAAATTTCATTTTTCCAAAAGAAAAGATGATGTTATGTATTAATATATACTTTTTTTTAGTAAGAGAAGTCGAACCATGAAAAAAAATAATAGGAAGAGAAGAAAAAATTGTAGTCGAGAGAAAAAAAAATTGTTACGCATAGTTTTACAGTGTCTATCTCGCCGTAGAATAAAAATTGCCAGAATTATTTTATTTTTGTCGTTTTTAGGGGGAAATAAAAAAAGAAAAAAGAAAAGAAAAAGCTAAGGGTACTTATTAAATTATGAATCTAAACCCGATAATAAACGTACTTTAGGTATAATGGTATAACTTTTGGTCATTAAGTTACATTTTTTAAAGACCTATTACGTAATTTTTGGAAAGTATTCCATCTTAGCTAATGATGCGTTGTTATAAATTGTTTTGGGAACATTGTTTTAAAAGATAGGGTAGTGAAAACTTTTGCAATAACTTTCAGCAAGGAATTTCGTTGGAAGAAAAGTATTTAATACGTTAGAGAAAAAAAAAAATGTCATTATTTTTCACAATGATTCATACTAAAGCGAAAAGAGAAATTACTAAGTTTAAAAATGATTTTTTTACTTATGATATCGCAAAATACCTAAGCTAACTCGAGGAGGTATTTGTTTTCAGAAATGATTGCACGTTTTTCGTAAAATTCTACAGTTGATGTTTTTCTGTTTGCATTTATACTAAAACCAGAAAAGGCTTCAAAGCAAATTTGCAGAAAATACGAAAATCGAGAGATTTTGTGAAACTAATAGAAATTAACGAAGTGCATACAAATGCAAACTATTTTAAAAATCGAAGTTTTCAGAATATTCTTGTGCTTTTTAGCTATTAAAATGTTTTCCATGACAACAATGATACCAAATAAAACAAGTAATATAAAAAATAATTCCCTTCCTACTTCGGTCAACAAAGAAAATTTTTATTTTAGTTACTTTTTATTAAATAGTGACATTTAATATAAATATGTATATATATATATAACAGAATCACAATATTAAGTGAAAAATTAGAAAGCGATTTTCTCTGCAATTTTCCATTTCCCTTTCTATATATGGCGTTGGACTATTTTTTGTTTGTTTGTTATTATTTATTCATTCATTAAATTTAATTATTCTAATAAAATAGTATAGTAAAAAAAGAAATCATATTCAACAGAAATTAAGCCATTTCAGGTGGGATTCGAACCCACGACCTTTGGATAAGAATTCAAACGCACTATCCATTGCGCTACAGGGACACAACGAACAATTTTCTTTTCTATATATGCTGTCGGACTATTATTTTTGTGTTTGTTACTATTTATTTATTTTTTAATTAAATTAATGAATTAACATTTGAAAAAACTGTATTATCAACTCCATCAAGTGTCACCCACTACAAATTTAAAATAATATATTTGAACTTGATTGGATGAATAGAAAGCATTTTATTAACAATTGAAAATTTGAATAATATAAATATATAAGTATATATAGAGAGAGAGTGGGCTAATAGTAGGAATTGAAAAATAAATCATATTTTATGCATGTACTTTTGAATAAATGATTTTCGTACATCTATGTACGTTGTTACTATTATTGATAAATATGTAACATTTTAAGAGAAAGTTTCTACAAAAAAAAAAGAGCAAAAGCTGGCAACAGCAAAGCGCATGAACTGATTAGCTGGAAACTCACGATTGCTTTTCTCAAGTGACTGACGTCATGTGAGTTTTGATTGGTTAGAAACACGTGCTTGTCAACATCATGTGACTATGACGTCACATGAAATGAGCCCATTGCTTATGTACGTTTACTTGTTATTTTCGAATAAATATGTTTACTAAAAAACTGCTCACGTTTATCAAACAAAATTCAATTTATGAATATCAATCCATCGAATTTGAATAAACATAATTTAAAAACAGTATGCAATAATGATGAATTTTTAATACAGTAGAACGTCGTTTATCCGAACGTTTATTACCCGGAGCGTCCAGCATCCGGACCAAAGTCCAGATCCGTTTTCGAACACTGCAATGCTCAACAGTTGTTTCGTGCGAGGCTAAAAGTGACGGTTTAAAGTTAATTTGAGGAATATTTCAGTTGTGTGATTTGGTAAACATGCTAAATGATGACGAGATTGCGACTTACATGCAAGAAGAATCCGACCCTGTTGATAATGAAACGGATGAAGACGAGAACAACAACAACGAAAGTAGCAAGGGTCCATCAAATTCTGACGCTTTTTTTGCGTTAGAGTGGTACGAACAACAACCAGGGTGCTGTCCTACTTAACTACTGCAGCTCAAGAGAATCAGAGACCTTGCAGTGAAAAAACGAAGGTGTACAATGGTACAGCGAAAAATAAGTGAATATTTTCCACAATAAAGGTAAAATTGCGGCATTTTGCACCTATTTTACTTTTTCTTCAAGCACGTTTCCCGCATAGGATGATTTTCAATATTCGTATAGTGTCCGGTTTCATATACTGCATGGATCGCATTCGGTTTTCGGTTATCTGAACAATCGCGTATCCGAACGGTGTCCGGTCTCAATTAATTCGGATAAACGAAGCTCTACTGTAATAAATATTTAGTTTCTTATTTCATGCAAAATGCAACATGCGTAGTATGCATAAAGTATCAGAATGTATACATATTAGTGTGGTTGAATTTCTCAAGGTTGCCAATAAGGGAGAATGACTTAAAGTTTTTGTATTAAAATATTTTGCTATATCATTATATTCCTTGATTAACACTTGACCGAGGTTAAATATTATGAGGTCCGTTGCCAATAGACCTTGCTTAAGTTCAAAGTGAGACGAAAACACTCTATTTATTAATCATCCAGCAAAGATATTATCAAATGTCGTAAGAAAAAGATGTAATACTTTAAAATATACTTCATTTTTTCTCCTCATATGAATCGTTGGAATTGGAATGTCTTTTACAATTGATACAGCAATTACAGGAACATTTAAAATTCTAATTTTATATCATTTATTTTTTAAAGAGAAAGACTTTATATATCATAATCCTAAAGTACTAGTTTTGATTTAGAATTTCAAACCAAGTAAAAAAACTTCTTTCTTTGTAAATAAAACTATCAAGTAATTAACCTGAAGAAGAAAAAATAAAAAGTTTCTTAAAAGAAATTCGTTTTATAGCAAGATTTTTTCCCCTTGTATCACTTTTCTTTTTCTTTTTAGAAACAGCCACCGTGTAATTGCAGTGAGAATCAGTACAAAGAGGGGAAAAAAGGAAATGGTTCGTTTTTCTCTTTTTCTTTCAATAATCTTTAAAAAAGTTCTGGCTGTTAAGAAAAATTGCGCTTCAAAGATAAAAAACGAAAGAAAAATTCAATTTAGAAAGGATTGCAGTTGTTCACACAAAAAGAAGAAAAAAATCGAAGAAATTTTTTGTTTCTACAAATTGTTATTAAATTATCTCTTATAAAAAGTGTGCTCTCATCAATACTGTACTGTAGTGCTAAGAGTAATTTCAGCACTAACGAAATGACTTTCAAAGTTCTTATTTCATTCCTTTCCAAAGTCCTTATGTCAACAATTTATGACAGTAGCTTTGTTTTAAATATAATACTAAAGTTAAAAAAACTGTTATATCTAACTGATTTTTATTTCTTGTAACTATTTAATAGATATACTACCATCGCAATAAATGTTAAAAATTACTAAAATACCTGTTTTTCTTTAAAAAAAGTTATTTTGTCTTTTTACCATATAAAAGCTTACAGTATGTGACTACCTTCGGAATACTTTTTTTTAAATCTATAAATTTTCATTTGAAATGGGGCAGAAAACTAGGAATTTAAGTACAATTTCTACAAAATTAAAAATAATTTTGAATATTTTGGGAATTTGGAGTGAAATTTTAGTGAAAAATTGCAGTTACGGTAAACCTTGTATTGAAAATTCTAATTAGTATATTCAAATAATATTTATACAGTACATAAATAACATCATTATCTGTGCTTACATCTACGAAATTTGTAATAGTTTTGAAAGTGTTTGAAATACGTCAATTTTTATGCAAAAACTCAATTTTTTACAAAAAGCTAATGTTATTTTCTCACAAAAAGTGCAATAAAATAAATATGTACACAGATATAAAATTATAGTCTAGATTGCTGATAAAACTAAATAAAACATTTTCTGCAAATTTCAAGTCAATATCTTAAAAAGAAATCCTGTAGTGAACTGCACCGTGAAGCAAAAAATTGAAAAACATAGTTTCTCAGAAAATGCATTTAAAGATTTCACTACAGTATAAGAAATTGTCTACTAATTGTACATTTTTTAAACTCGCCATATTTATAGCTAAATATCTCTTTAGCTTCATGTTTAACTAATTCGAACTTTTTTAAAAACCTTTTGCTGTTTACTTGAGAGTTTTATAGACTATTACAATTGTCGTTTTTAGAGAAATTTTGACGAAAAATTGCTATTCAAATAATATTTATACAGAACGTGAATAACATCTTTATACGTGCTAGGAATTAAAAAATTTGTAATACTTTTGAAAGTTTTTTAAATATGCAAAAATTTATGCAATAACACGATTTTTTAAAAAATTAATGTCCCCCCCCCATAAAATAACAATAAAGTACATAAATATATACACAAAGATTAGATTTTGATCCATAACACAGATAGATCTAAATAAAACAAGTTCTGAAAACTTCAATTCAATATCTTAAAAATATTTTCTGTAGGGATCTACTTCCGGTTTTGTAAACTCCATTTCCAGTTTACTAATCATGCTATAACTTTGCTTCTAAATATCGTAGAAACAAAAATAGAGTGATTTTTGGAATCTTAAATGTATGCACTATAAAATAAAAGCAAAAGAAGAAATTTCGAAACTTTTCACCAAAACGGCGAATTTTGGGTAATGCTTTAATTTCGTTCCCCTCGTGCAGAAATTAACTTAAGTTTTTTTTAAAATTTTATTTTTCTCTTCATCAATATACTGGAGAACATCTTTTCTGCATAAGTAGTTTTTTTAAATTCTGAAAAAAAAAATTTCGATCCACACTAATATACAATATATACTCAGAATATTTTTTCCAGATAAGAAAGTGTTCTTCGATACGCGCGAATATGGTATTACAGCCATAGATTTACAAATGCATATCTCTACATGAACTAAAGAAATAAATCATTGTTAGTAATATATAAAGGTAGAACAGGTCTCAAAACAAATATGAAACAGAAAATAAAAAATGTCTCAAATCCTTCATGACCTACTTATGCGCAAGCACTTACCCAAATACAACAAAGGAAAGCATATTACTAATAACGGAAGCTCTCCAATTCGTTCCTGTTTGTAGAAAAGCTTTTTTTTTACTTTGTATTTCACCTGAACAATAGCATTAACATCACTCCTCGTGAAACTTAATTTGTTTATTTTTCCTCTTCTCGCATCACCATGGTAACGATGCGATAAGCGATGCCACTTTGTTTCCAGGAACTTTTTCAAAAGAGTTTCTGTTTCTCTCGCTGACACACACAAGTAAGGTGATTAATTATTTAGGCGAGTAAATGACATTTTCTCTCTTGTCTATTAATTTTCACAGTCGAAATGTTTTAAAATCCCAAGTGAGACATTAATTACAATAGTTGTACTTTGTTTAATTTTTCGTTGTTTGTTTCCGTGTAAATAGAATCTTCAAAATTTGTTTTCGGATATCAAAAATGACACGAATAAACAGATTAGGGAGGATATTGAATTTCAAAACATTTCAGAAAATTTAATTAAAAGTTCTAAATTAGTTAAATAATTTTTCGTTTTTGAAATCCTCGATAATTGACTTTTAAATTGTATGCGTTACTTTATTTTATCACAGTTCCTTCATTAAAAAAAAGAACTTTAATAATTCTATTTGATAAATGATATTCATTTATGTTTTGGATGTTACTTTATATTTCAATTAAAAAAATGTAATGTCCTTAAAATATGTTTGACGTTGAATGCAAATATGCCAGCATTAGTCAAAAACTTTTTGATTATCCGATATCAACAGTTTATATAATGCAAACATAGTTTAGATAAGTGGACATTTTTTTTTAGGGCTGATAAAAAAAAAAGTTTCAGGATTTCAAAACCTACTCTAAATGTTCTCGGATATGTAAATAAAGAGAAAATAAACAAAATATTAATTTTTTTTGCGTAGAGTACTGAACAAAAGGAATGAAGTTTAGATAATGAAGCCACTTAATGATAAAAAAATTAAAAATAATTTTTGTCAAAAAAACAAAAAAAAATCAGGCATTTTAGAACTTTTTAAAATTTTATTGCGATGAGACGGGACACCTTCTAAATAGTTACATAATAAACATCAGGTACATTGAATGGCTTCTTTAGCATTAAATTTTTGAAAATCTACGTACATTCTAAATGATACTACACGATCAAGCGAAAGACAGAAAAAAAAAACTTGAATAGCACTGTTTCAACAGTGCGGGAGGAAAACCTAGAGTTGTACTAGGTTGAAAATTGCATTGTACAACTCAGAACTCATTCATAAATAATTAATGTTAGTTATTTATATCGCAGAAAATTAATTTTATTTTGAGTCTAAGGCCATCATTCCAAAATTAAGTCTAATCCCATTTTTTTCGAAAATTCAACCCTTTTGTGGTAATATTAAATTTTTAAGTTACTTTTTCACACACACACAGCTATTTTTTTCTTCATTTCTATACCATAGAACACCTTTTCCGCGTTCATAAGTTCCGATTAATTCTCCCCCCCCCATCATATACCCGCAATCAACCTTATTGATCATATTAATTGTAAAACATTCAGATATGTATGCCAAATATGAATTGATATTTAGTATATCCTTAAAAGTATAAAGAATTTATGTCCCTTCTTCCCTGTGACCCGGCTAGAGGTGTGGAAGGAACTAAATGATCAGACGACATGATGAACTTCGATTATTTTATTTATCACTATATTCAACTCAGACACAAATAACATTCTAAATAAGATAAATTAAATTAATAATAGAACAGGAGAGAGACGAGATTGCGTCGGGGAGAGTATATTCAATCATGCATCTCTACCTTTAATATAACTTTACACATACAGAAATTACGTATTTAACAACCGCACTATTAGTTTAACTTTCTAAACATCGGCTTAATTTAAGATCACAGTACCTGAACTCTTGCAGCCTTCTATTTCCTTCACGTTGACTTAAACACCTCCCGCGCCAGTTATTCTAATCACTTCCCTAATATACTCCAACTTCTGGCTTCTTACTCTATTTACGTATACGTTTCACTGCCAATTTATTTCACTTCTGATACATTCACTAACTCTCAAACTCGCGAACAAAGAATATATATATTTTAAACTTAAGTTGCTTATTAAGCTTTCTGCCTTTCGGAGAAGATTGGTTGAAAATGCTGGCTCAAAAGAATTCCCCAGAGGTTAGTGGAAGGACGTGTATAGATCCGTCACAAAAGCTATATTCAAGTGTACTTGGAATTCTATCTGTTTTTTTTTTTTTAGAAAAATCGATTAAAATAATTATCAGCCGTTCAAAATACTTTAAACATATCATTAAAAATTTTTAAAAATGCATTACAATTTGAAAAAAAATACCAATTCCGAATGTATATATACATATTATCTAAATCAGTATAAACTTATTCTAAAGAAACAAAGCAAAAATAGAAATATAATCATTCAGTATAGACCAAAAATAAGTTAGCTACAGTTGTGCAATAGCAGCCTTTTAGCCTTGGGAATTAAGATTGTAGGTTTAAAATTTATTAGGCCAAGCAACAACCTTTACCTGTAATTGCTTATATTACTGGGTTGTGGGGAAATGAAATAACAGAATTATATACATATAATACTCCACAACATGTAAAATAAATCACATAGCAGCTCTAACAGAGAATTTTAAGCTGGTATTTTCAACAATGTTTAAAGTCGGTTTTAAGCGGTCAAACACAAGGGACTTTCCAACGTTGAAATTTGCACAAGACTTGACAGAAGCAATTTTGAAACACCACCACATGGGAAATCTGTAGTTCTCAGTGATAGCGCACGTTGATTCTTCTCGCATTTGTTTGAATTCAAATAAACGGAGTATAGTAACGATACGGATTGAAACGATATGTGTTCTGAGACGAACTGGCTTAGCGAAGGATTTCGGTGTTGCACCAAGTCCGAGCAATGATCCGAAAGTATCCAAAAGTGAGAAATGAATCCACTCCTGGAGTCTGAAATATTCATTGGGATTCAAGTTTATTTGCATTTTGAAGCCGCAGAGTGACAGAGGCTTATAACATATCCCTGAAAAATCCCGCGATAAATCCAGGACGTATATATTCAAAGTCGAGTTCTTAATTCACACGCTCAAAAGGTGACAGAATTTAAGATGCAACATTCTATTTAAAGACTGGTAATAATATGGATTTCTTTGCTCGACTTTTTAAGATTTGAAGAAGTATGGGATTGTGGAATCGACAGAGTCAGATTAATATCAATCAATGATGTTAAAAAAAATGTGAACTTAAATTTTTTTTTAAGGCGAACTAGATCTCGTTACGACATGATTGCCTTGTGAAATTTATATATAAAAAAACATACGTGCTAAAAATATTCCCGCCTCCAAGTGAAATTGTGAATAAGTTCTGCAAAGTAAACGACGAAGTTGAAACTTATTTATGGTGATTTATAAATTTGTACACTTATTTCTCGTAAAGGGGTTATTGCAAATTATTTTTTGAAAGCAATAATATGGCTTTAAATTCTCTTTTTTAAATAAACTTACCTAACTTATGCAAATAATTATTTATGGAACTTCAAATATTTATGCAAATGTTTAAATACATTTATTAATACGGTTGTTTCTAACCCCAAAAGGGTATAGTTACATTATACCATCCCCATGAAACCAAAGTCTTTCAAGAAATCCAAATATAAAATAGGCATCATGACTACAAAAAAAGATTAACTTCAATTCAGCCGAGATGTAAAGTTGAATGGGAATTCTGTGTAAAGTCGACTTCTTCATCCTTTTAATTTAATTACTACTTCTAATTATTATTATTCTACTTTATATTTTAAAATTTTAATTAAGAAACAAGTTAAGTGTCATCAAATACTTTAGAATGAGATTTCACTCCCTATTTCCCACTGCCTTTGCTTTAAATCGTTAAGCGAATTGGAAATAAATGTACTAGGAATATAATTTTCTTTTGCAGAATTAAATACATTATTCTCTTAAATATATCGTCAAAAATTTAAGTGACACAATAAATTAACCGAGGAAAATACACAAATAAAAATGACATTCCCTCTCAAAATCTATTTCCCCCGCTGACGAAGTTCTGATTCCGGAACTCTTGGCATCTCGAGAAAGTCAGAAATTCTCGAGAAAATTAAGCCATAATTGTTTCCATGGCAACCATCATCCCAGTCGCGATATGCCACGTTTCCCCTCAACTTTTCCCGCGGGAAAACAAGATACTGCCAGACCTCGGCAGCAAAATTGAATCCAACTTCAGTTCCTTCTTTTTTCTGACACGCGGAGGGATTTAAAGTGAAGGCAAGATCACCTTTCTCTGGGGTGATTAAATATATCCGTTTTCTAGGCGAGGGAATCAACGTATATCGACGGTTCGCGTATTGACGTAGCAGAAAGCATCAAATGAAATTCAACAGAAAATTTATTTTAAGTTGAAGAAGTACAAAGGAGTAGTATATAGGCCGCGTGATAACGTTTTCTAAGGGAGATAAGAGCTAAATTGTTTTAAAAGAAGACTCGTAAAAATCTTTTAATATATCTTTGCTATATTCCTTTCCCCGGTGAAAGTGGCCGCGGTAGCCGAGTGGTCTAGGCATCGGATCGTATCTGGCATGTCATGAGTTCGATCCCAGTACCACTGAAGACCCGCCGTGTTGGGGAGCGATGCACGTAAAATCTGTAGAGAGCTCAAACGTCCTCCCGTTGGTGTGGTGAGGTAATTTCTTCATGATTTTGACGGATCTATACGCGTCCTTTCACTTACTCTTTGGGGAATCCTTTAGGGCAAGCATTCTTTCAACCAACTTTCACCGAGGACAAGAAAATGTGATTATGCAAATTAAGTTTAATGTATATATCCTGTATTCGCGAGTTTTAAGGTTAGTGAAGTGATAATTTAAGGTTAGTGAAGTGGGGATAACTCGGATGTGAAGTGGATTTATGAGAAGCTAGTAATCCGGCAGTAGTACGTAAACAGTGTTCGACGCGCGAAGTTGGAATCTCTAATAAGTGCTGAAGTCAACTATTAGTTTTCAAGGCCCCGTCAAATAGTTTAAAGGATTGCCAGAATTCAGGTACTGTAATCTTAGTTCAAATAGAAGTTAGAGAGTTGAATTATTTGCACGCTTCTTAAATCAAGCTTTGTATAAGTTATCGTAAGGATAGATTCTCATGATGGTATACATTGTCCCCACGCTATCTTGTCTCACCTTCGTGTTCTAATTGATCAAATTTATCTTAATAAGAGTGTGATTTATGCCTGCGTTAAATATAGAGTTAATAAATAATCAAAGTTCATCATGTGGTCTGATCATTTAGTTCCTCCTACACATCTAGCCGGGTTAGAGGGAAGAAGGAATAATAATTCCTTACCATGTAACGTTGATATTTCCATCTTTTACAGTCTCTGAATGGCTTCGTGGAACAATGAAAAGTGTCACGGGTTCTATTCGGGCTTCCACTAATCCTCTTGGGTAAAATAATCGTTTTAGCTGTGATTTTAGTTAAAAACCGCTTTCCATATAGAATGAAAATGCAATTTATTTTATTCAAATGCAATTTTCTATTTATGTGCCAATCGTTGAAAGTTGATCCAAAGCTGAAAGCATAGTCTGAGCGACTGGTGGTCGCACTACGTAATATTAAATCTAAAGGGAAGGATTCATTGAAAGGTGGACGATGTCCACTTAACGGCTGACGAATTAGCAAGTCGGAAACAGGAGCGTTCAAGAGAATAATTAAGATAAGTGATTCGATATATCTAATAGGGTCAATAAGTTTTATTGCTCCACGGGTTTAGTTAAGAGAGTGCATTCTCATAAATTCTGATAAGTGTTAAAGGCTGAATAAAAGTGGTTAGATCATGTCCGTTTCTTACTCAAACCCTCTCACATCCATGAAAGAGGGGTCGCGACATCTGTATATAGACTTTCTTGTATTATATAATGAGCATTCACATATACCGAAAGTAAACTTTCTACTTAAGGTATCCGACTACCTTAACATTGTGATTTTGCCAAAAATTTCCAAATTTTTTTATGATTTTATTTTATAGGACATCTTATTAGCTTTATAAAAATACCAAGTTTATTATTTTCCGTTCACTAGAACAAAAACAACAAATGCTTTAGTAAAAGCAGATGCCATTACTTTAAGCAAGATATGCCATACTTTAAAACGCGTTTTACTCGAAATGTGTGTGTTTTTTTTTAAATGCTCAAAGTACCAACGAGATTGCTCAAAAAGATTTAAAAATAATTAACTGAAATTTTTTGTGCATGTTCTGTATAATAGTAGAAATGTTTTAATTTTCAGATGTATTAATCACCGTTTTATTACAAAATTTACAATTCCTTATTTGAATATAATCACTGTTTTTTTAAGCAATTTCATATAACAATTAAGATAAAGTGTTATAATTTTTGTGAAATATAAAATATCTCTTATCCTGGGTCACATCAAAATAGAATAACATAGCAACCCATCACAATTGAAAAATTGAAAATTTATTTATAAACTTTTGGTACAGAATGGGCAGCGTTTATGCTATTTTTTTGTCAATTTTTATCCATTTTTTCCCCTTTTATTAATAATATCTTTTTCTCTCCTTTCTTTTAGCAGGTTTTTCATAAAATTTACTAACAAATCTAAAAACAACAAAAAGTCCTTATATCTCCATTTTTTTTAAAAAAGTTGTCGCAACCAGTCGGATACCTTACGATTCAATTCGTGCCTTTTGCCTTTCTTCGTTCTGTATGAAAATGACACTATACCTATTTTAAAAAAAGTAATAAGGAAAGAAAAGCACAAAATTCTATTTAAAACGTAGAATATTCAAACTTGGAAAAGTATCGCACTTAAATAACATAAATACAAGACAAAAAAATCATTACATATATGTAATGATTTACCTAAGTTTTCTCTCGAAAGATATTAATCCATATTGTTCTGGAACATTCCCAGACCTCACGTGAAAATTAATTTTTTTTTAACCTTCCTAACGGCAACTAACCACGATTTTATCTCTCAAGAAACTAAAAAAATAGCGTTTTGAAATCATAATGATGTAACCTTGCATCCTCAACGTATTCGAACCAATTAGGAAAGCCTTATACTGAAATCATATCATTTTAATAGCTTTCGGTTGATCATGACTATAAATAGACGAGATCTCGGGAATGGAAAAGAACGCTTTTGTTCTTTGTATTGCTTATGTGCGTGTTGTTAATGTTGTATCATTGTGTTTGTGATCGTAAATAAATGCGATTTTAAAATAGCCTCAAAAATTCCTCAATCAATTCCTTCAACGACTGCAACAATGAAATTAACCGATTTTATCCGAAAATGCCATATTACTAGTTAAAAATACCTTAAGTGAAGCCAAATTATTTCATATATATATATTTATAAGTTTTTAACAGCTGAATTCTTTTAGACTGCAGAACACTTAAAATCTGCCAGGTATGAAGCTGGTTTGAATGTAATATGTTGAGAGTTTTTACAGTGGAAAAAGAAAATAAACATATGGTATATAGGTACATAATTATCAGCAAAATCTGTGTCTGATAATTCAAGAAACAATGAGAATAAATTTTATAAACTGTTTATTGCGAAAAACTTAATAAAATTGTACTGTCTTTTCGTATCAAAAGTAAATTAATTAATAAATAACCCTAACATAAAGAGTTTTTGATTATTACTAAAAAATATTAAAACAATGTTAGAGACGAAGGTATTACAAGTGACCTCGCATCCCGTTGTCAAAATAACATTATTCTGCGGCAATGGTTGGTCACATATTACACGTGATACTTATTACATGTAGCAGACCAATTGCAGAAGAGATACAGCTTACACTACTTATAAATGACGTCATTGTATTTGTATTTCAATACACAATCTACAGATCACAATCGGTAAAATGAAGTATATTAAAAATACTCCCTCGTTTTTACATGTGTTTCTTTTTATGTGAATTATGTGGGTCTATTCATCCCAAACAGGTAAAATATCACTTTTTATGCTAGGTGATTTAAAAAAATAACTACGCCTTCGACGGTGTCATAAAAAAGGGAGTGTTTATTTTTTGAGGAAAACCTAATATTTGAGCTATCAGATATAAAATCTGCGGAAGATATCAAAACAACAATTTTAGAAATGGGTCGAATCGAATCATACGGATACAACAGCAATACTCAACCTGCAACCCATAGAGCCTATTCATGTGGCCCAGTCATGGCCTATTGCTCTGAGAAATTTACTTATTTAAAAACAAAGTATTAAAAAATTGGGTGGGAAATTCTTTGTCAATAAATCAAATATATCAATTTTGCTTTTTGCTGTCGATGTTTTAAGGGTGGAATTAATATTCTTTTTCTTTACGGTTAGTGATAACAGGCAACAGTGGAGTAGCAACAATTTTATGAGTGGAACTAATTATTAGCTATCTTTCCTATCTTGCAGGCCAAAAATGTTCGAAGAAAATATATCGTTTCAAGACTATTAAAAGGTTGACTAATTTGTAGTGAAAAACAAACATGGATCAGTAATTGTTTGATTGGTCACGAAAGTGCTGTATTTAAAAAATACCAATAAACAGGAATCATTCAATGACACTTTTCTTTCACGTGGTGATAAATATGCTTCCTTGAATAATCTTTGCAACAGCAACAAAGTGTTTCGTCAATGGTAATGTCACAGTGTAACAAAGACATCCTACGAAGTTTTTTTATATTTTTGGTAATCACACACATACGAAACCGTGTAATGATGCAGAAAGTGTGAAGGAGTGTTTCTTAAATGTGTGTTTCTGATTTAGTGTTAGTGACAAAAATAAAAAATAATAATTAAAAAAAGCAAAACAGGAGTTATAATATTTTGATCAATTTTCCATATTTTAAATTTCCAATGAAATCTTGGTCTTAAAGCATTTCTCTCCCCCCCCCTTTATCCTCATGTTGCGGCCCGCAGGAAATAGCTAACATATGTATGCGGCCCAGCAGAAAAAAAGGTTGAGTACCCCTGGAGTAGAAGGTTAAAACTCTAATTTAATAATCCTTTAAAAAAATGCAAAAATATAAAAAACAAAACAAAAATAAAACTTTAAACTTTGCACAAAATGTTGTGGTGACCTGTAGTCACCCCTTACATTCCTACCTTCCTGTCTATCTGAAAACCCAGCTAGATGTGTAGGAGGAATTAAATGATCCATAGATATCATTTCAATCTAAACTGATTTAATAATTCTTATCACTTATTAAGAAACAGACACAACACAATTCTAATTAAGGTATATAAACTAGGGTAGAGTGCAGAGGTGAGATACACAATTACGGGAATATTATTACAGAACTTCAACTGAATCTAAGATAGTTTAAACGCGTACATTCACAACTACGCCTCAAACTAATAACCAGCTTTTACTTTAATTAAATTTACAGTACCTTACGCTTTTAGGCTACGGTTCCTTCACGAAGAACTTCAGGCACTTGTTAGCTGGATCAAATGCCGATGGCTCCACGCTCCGTAATACTTATTTACACAGCTTATCAATCTTCAATAACCACTTCTCTTTGCACACATCAAACACATCAACCTCGCTTAGCTTGTCAACAACCACGTATCTTACTTAACTTAATTTAACTTGACCTCTACTTCGATCCCTTCAACTCGCGAAAACCGAATTTATATAATATTCCTCATTTACATAAATCACGTTTGGTTTCTCGATGAAGGTTGGTTGAAATAAATATTTTGATTTAAAGGTAAAAGAAGAAGCTTGTTGAAACCCGTATAGATCCGTCACAATGTTTGAAAATTAAGTAAAAATTTGAATCATCTTGTTTCTGGTATTTCTTTTTTCCAACAACTATGTAGCTATGTAGCATTTTTCTATTACAGTAGCTGACGAGATCTTACAAAATTTATCACAAATATTTTTTTTAAATAATATAATTCTAGATTGTTTAAGTTATATTCACAATGTTCAACTTAAAGCGAAAAGATATTTATTTGTAAGTAACTGGATTTTTTTGTCGAAGTACTTATACATAACACTAACAGTACACATGAAATATACTTAAAACCCCATCGCGAACAGCATGTTATTAATCTAGATCTATTTCAGTTGGCTCAGATAATTATTTATTAAACATACATAACTATTCCCGCAAACTCTCTTTCTAAATGCGAAGGATCCAGAAGTCAAAGCCAAGGTGATTAAGGTCGATACTACTTCCCACACTTTTACTTACTGGCACCCTACAGCGCCAAGCAAGACCTTTTAATGTATAGAAGGTACCCTTAACACCAGTGGGCTTAGTATTAGTCCCAGGTAATTAATACAAACAGTTGCAGTTCTGCTTAGGTTCGCGGGGTGCCACGGGAAATATGCCAGACGACACAGTGTTGCCATTAGAGGAGAGAAATAAGTACTGCACCATTCCAAATCAAGATAAATTCCGGCGCTAGAAATGTGTCAGGTGCGCTAAAAATAGAACTTTTCCCGCGTTAAATACGAAAGATGGAAATTTTCCGCGAGATTCGAAATAAGCGGGGAATGCGAAAGGGAGTTCCCATGAATAAAAATGAGCTCAGGAAAAATGTACATATTTTTGCACTTTGTGGTCGGGAAGAGTTGTCTTGTGAAGTGGGAAGTGTATTTTGTATATTTTGATATTGATCTTTAGAAAAGGTTGTTTTTTTCATTTCGGTTTTTAAGAGGACTTTTATGCTTTTAAAACAAAGTTCAGTTCTTATGGCATTCGATAAATAAAAATACTAGAATTTTTAAAAGGAGAAAATCCACTTTTCTGGATAACACATCCAGGAGAAGATGGAGGAAAACGTACTGTTTGCACTCTTAAATGTTTTTAAAGTAAATATTATTTTTAATCTATGTGTACTATTATTTTAATTACCATGAACTTCATTGATTCATATTTAAACTTATAAAGAATTTACGTCCCTTCTTCCCTGTGATCCGGCTAGAGGTGTGGGAAGAACTAAATGATGATACGACATGATGAACTTCAATTATTTTATTTATCAACAACAACACTTAAACAAGATAATCTTAATATAATAGAACGGGAGAGACGAGATGGCATTGGGGAGAATATATTCAATCATACAGCTCTACCTTTAATATAACTTTATACAGAGCTTACGTATTTAATGACCACTTAGTTTAACTTTCTAAACATCGACTTGATGTAAGATCACAGTACCTGAACTTTTGCAGTCTCTTCTTTTGGTTTTGAGTTGACTTTAACATTTGCCGCTAGCTATTCTAATCACTTTCTTAGTATTCCAATTTCTGGCTTCTTACTTAGTTTACGTATACGGTTCACTGCCGAGTTTCTCTTCACTTCTAATCATTCACAATTCATTCACTCTCAATCCCACGATTAAAGAATATATATATATATATTGAACTTGATTTGCATATCACGCTTTCTGCCTTTCGGAGAAGATTGGTTGAAAATGCTGGCCCAAAAGAATTCCCTAGAGGTTAGTGGAAGGACGTGTATAGACCCGTCACAAACTAATAACATTGTCACGGGTGAACAATAAACAGCGCTCGCACATAACGCCTTCGTGCAGCATTACAAACATACCTAATGAGACATAGCATTCTTTATTTTAAATGTTAAATAAATTATTTATTTCTTCTCAGAAATATATAAATATTTACTTCTAATTCCGGCTATGGTGGCTTAGAGATAGCGTGCCACTTCGTAAGCCTAAGTTTGTGAGTTCGACCCCGGCTGGAGTCGATTGATTTTCTCGCTGCAAGAATCGTAGATACGTATGTCATATGATTATGTGGCATGTAAAAGATCCCTTGAGTATCAATTTGGTTATGGTAATCTCTGCAAAATTAAATAATGGTAATATTTAGCATCCGATGAGAGCTTAAATCTATAATATAAAAATGAATCGCAAAATGTGTTCGCATAACTCAACAACGCCTGGACCAATTTAGCCAAATTTTTTTTTAAATGTTCGTTGAAGTTCAGGGATGGTTTTTACGGCGAGAAAAATTATAATAATTGCTGGAAAAACCCTAAAAATAGCCCTTTTCTTTTTCCCATACAAACGTTTTGTAACTAAAACGTAGTCAATTTGAGCTTTATTGCTATGGTATAAAGTTCATATTAAATTACAAGCACTCACTGTTGTCTAAGCAATGTAGGTGTGTTCCTAACGTCAAAGATCATATCTATCAAAACAATGTGCGTGTGTGCGTTGGAGCACAGAATACATAGTTGGAGAAGTTTAATGTCGCGTTCCGAAACTCGCGTTTCTTTTGTATTAGTTCGACACGCGAGATAAAATGCATCAGTTTCCACGTCATTACATCAGTCAAACAAAAATCGCGTTACCAACAGTGTTTTATTATTTTTAATATCCAAATTTTAAATAAATAAAACAATTCGTACGGCTTAAAGGATTTGACTTCAAGTCATATTAAATTTTTAAAAAAATAATTTGTCTGTTACCTAATCTACTGAGTTTGCTTTTGTCAACTGATACACGAAACAAATTCGTATATCGTGTTTTGTGCAGAGTGTTTAGTTAGTTAGTGTTTGTTTAGTTCGTGTTTAGTGAAAAAATAATTTATATTTGATATGCCTCCTATAAGACGAAGCAATTTAGGTAGAAGAACCAGAAATGCTACAAACCAAGCTAATTACCGATCTAATCGTACTGCACAAGAACGTGACGACGGAAATGAACGTGAAAGAATTCGGATATCACAAACGCGTGAAGCGCGAGCGCGACATTCAACTAATAATCGCGCAAGTTTGAATCGAGCTGCTTTCAGTTACGATGTGTCAATTGACTACAGTAACTACCAATGTGTTGTTATTGGTTCTATGAACTCGGTTTGCTCACACTGTAAGGCATTAAAATACAAAAACGAAGCCAATGGACTGTGTTGCGCAAATGGTAAAGTGAAATTGATACCATTGGATCCACCTCCAGAACCATTGTACTCATTGGTTTCAGGAATAGGAACAGATTCTATACACTTTTTGACACATATCCAACAATATAACAATTGCTTTTCAAATGACTTCATTTGGGGCAACAAATGTAGTTCGGGGAAAATTTTATGCCAACTTTCAAGGTATGTATTATAGCAGTTACTCATAATTATTTTTAGCGAACAAAATTTTCTGTCACCAAAGTTAAGATGTGTCACTAATCTTCAATTTCTTAATCATTACGAAATATATCACTTAGTCATCATACTATATGGTGATTCAGTTTCAGTGACACTTTTATTATATTTTATATTTGATAGATATTAGTTAAAACTAAATATATACTTTTTAAGATCAAATATTACTCAAGTTTGATCACTGACAATCCATTAATTTATACCCCACCATAATATTTTTTTTTAATTTACAGATACAAGGGCAAATATATCACAGAGCAGGTTCACTGTTACCAGTGTCAGATAGCGACAACAAATTCCTGCAAATTTATTTTATGGGCAATTCACCACAAGAAATTGATCTGCGTTGTTCACATAACAATTTAGTAAAGAGGTCTATTGTAGAACAATTACAAACTTTATTTCATCAACACAATCAATTGATTATATTGTTTAAAACTGCACTGGATCTGATGCCATCCGATAATCACAAAATTGTAATCAGAGCTGATAAAACACCTGCAGGTCAACATACAAGACGTTTTAATGTACCAACTATTGATGAAGTTGCTATCGTTGTAGTTGGAGAAAACTTGGAATCCCGTGATATTGTTTTACATCGTCGGAATGATCAATTACAACGTATAAAGGAAACACACCGCTCATATGATGCACTGCAATATCCCATTATATTTTGGCAAGGTGAAGATGGCTACGATTTCTCAATAAAAATGATAAATCCCATTACAGGTAACTAAAATATTAGTTTAGCTATGGCGATAATATCTCAGTCACTATATTATGTATTTTAATTTTATATTTGAATGTTATTAAAACAAAATCTATTTACAGGTTCTGAAACCAACAAAAAAGTCAGTTCAATGAACTATTATTCATACCGCCTAATGATTCGGGAAAATGAAGATAATCACATATTAAAATGTCGGCGATTATATCACAAATATGTTGTTGACATGTATGTTAAATTGAAACGGAGAGATTAACATTCATCAGGTTGAATCAAACCAAACTCCGATCTGAAGAGTACATTCACCTTCGAGATGCGATTAATACTGATGGAAATGCACAGAATGTCGGTCGGATGACTATTCTTCCAGCAACATACATCGGAAGCCCTCGGCATATGCACGAATATGCTCAAGATGCCATGTCGTATGTTCGTCATTATGGTACAGCAGATTTGTTCATCACATTTACATGCAATCCGCAATGGATAGAAATCAAGCAGGAGTTATTCCCTGGGCAATCACCCATTGATCGTCATGATATTACAGCCAGAGTCTTTAGACAAAAGTTGAAATCTTTAATGGATTTCATCGTAAAACATTATGTGTTTGGTGAGACACGCTGCTGGATGTATTCTGTGGAGTGGCAGAAATGAGGATTTGCCACATGCACACATTTTGATTTGGTTGGTTGAAAAGATAAGGCCAAATGAAGTTGATGCAGTGATATCAGCTGAAATCCCTAATGTACAAGTAGATCCTGGATTGCATGAGGTAGTTATCAAAAACATGATACATGGTCCTGTGGAACTCTTAATCAAAATTCACCGTGTATGATGGATGGTAAATGTTCAAAACAATATCCACGGACATTAATATCGGAAACAATTACTGGTAATGACGGTTATCCATTGTATCGTTGCAGATCGACAGCAGACAAGGGAAAATCAACAATTGTCAAATTAAATCAAAAAGATATTGAAATAGATAATCGTTGGATTGTTCCATATTCACCCATTTTATCAAAGACATTCAAAGCACGCAATCAACGTTGAATCTTGCCATTCAGTGAAATCTATTAAATGCATTTGCAAATATGTAACCAAAGGGAGTGATATGGCTGTGATTGAATTGGTGCAGAGAATTCCAATGATGAAGTTACCCAATACCAAATGGGCCGCTATGTCAGTAGTAATGAAGCAGTTTGGCGAATATTTTTTTTTCCTATTCATGAGAGACACCCTTCTGTTGTTCACTTAGCTGTGCGTTTAGAAAATGGACAAAGAGTGTATTTTACAGCACAGAACGCAGTACAAAGAGCTGCTCAGCCACCATCTACTACATTAACCAGTTTTTTTTGAGACATGCCAAAACGATGATTTCGCACAAACATTGCTATATTCTGAAATGCCAAAATATTATACCTGGAATCAATCCTCAAGGAGATTTATACGATGGAAACAAGGAAAACCAGTTCCAGGATATACAGATGTATATTCCACCGATGCGATTGGCCGGATTTATTCAGTACATCCAAGCAATGATGAATGTTTTTATTTACGACTGCTATTAGTCAATGTACGTGGCCCAACATCATTCCAACAGTTACGAACTGTTGATGGTGAATTGTGTGGATCCTACAGAGAAGCCTGTCAACGTTTGCAATTGCTTGAAAATGACGCTCATTGGGATCAAACTCTCAATGATGCTGTAATATCATCACACGCTCATCAAATACGAACATTTGTTTTCTATAATCATATCTACATGCTTCCATCAAACCCAATTGAATTTGTGGATCAAGTACAAAGATTATATGTGTGATGATATTTTGTATCAAATACGGAATAGAATGGGAAATCCAAATATACAAATAAGTGAAGAAATTTACAATGAAGCATTGATTTCAATTGAGGACATGTGCTTGATAATGTCAAACAAACTATTAATTCAATTAGGCCTGACTGCGCCCAATCGTCCAATGCATGACGCTTTTAAACCAAGAGTTTGCACCGATAAAGACTGTATGATCTCAACACTTTGAAAGAATTAATTCAAACAAATCTTCCACTGTTAAATGAACAACAGAAGTATGTATTTGAAACTTTTATGAAAGTAACAAATGATGAAACTGGAGGGATTTACTTCTTAGATGCACCTGGTGGTACAGGAAAAACTTTTTTGATTTCATTAATATTAGCAACAATTCGCTCACAAAATAAAAATTGCACTTGCACTCGCTTCGTCAGGAATCGCAGCAACTTTGCTTGAAGGTGGTCGAACAGCCCATTCAGCACTAAAATTGCCATTAAATATGCAAAGCAATGAAACTCAACCTGCAACGTTTCGAAGAACTCTGCAATGGCAAAGGTTTTGCAGCAATGTAAATTGATTGTTTGGGATGAATGCACGATGGCACATAAAAAATCTTTGGAGGCTTTAGACAGAACCTTAAAGAATCTACGGAGCAATAATAACCGATTTGGTGGTGCAATGATTTTATTAGCAGGAGATTTTCGTCAAACATTGCCAGTGATTCCACGATCAACGCCAGCTGATGAACTCATGCATGTCTAAAGTCCTCCAATTTGTGGAAACATGTCAAAGTACTTCATTTAAGCAAGAATATGCGTGTCGAGTTGCAAAATGACCAATCTGGAAACATATTCTCTAAACAACTCATTGATATTGGTAATGGCAAATTTCCTATAGACATGTTGACTGGCTGCATTAACTTTCCTCAAAGTTTTTGTCAGTTAACTCGATCAAAAGATGAACTTATTCAGAAGGTGTTTCCAGATGTTTCTCAAAATTACAGAAACCATGATTGGTTGAGCGAACGAGCTATACTGGCTGCAAAAAACATAGATGTAAATGAATTAAATTTCAAAATTCAAGAACAAATTACAGGCGAATCGAGGATATATAAATCAGTTGATTCGGCTACTAATCAAGATGATGTAGTCAAAACTATCCACCGGAATTTTTAAACTCGCTGGATTTGCCAGGATTGCCACCTCACAATCTTCAATTAAAGGTTGGATCGGTGGTTATAAATGTTGCGAAATATCAACCAACCGCGTCTTTGCAACGGTACACGGTTAGCGATAAAAAATTACTAAACAATGTGATAGAAGCAACTATACTCAAAGGAAAGTATAAAAGAGAAGATGTTCTCATACCGCGCCATCCCAATGATTCCGACTGATGTGCCATTTGAGTTTAAACGACTACAGTTTCCAGTGCGGCTTGCTTTTGCTATGACTATAAACAAGTCCCAGGGGCAATCATTAAGTGTTTGTGGTATTAATCTAGAAAACCCATGTTTCTCACATGGTCAATTGTATGTTGCCTGTTCCCGTGTTGGAAAACCATCAGATTTGTTTGTCTATGCGCCAGGTAATCAAACAAAAAACATCGTATATCACAAAGCACTACAATGATAATAATAATAATTATGATTCACATGATTAACAATAAAGCGATTACTTACTTTTAAATCCTTATATATGTTTTATTTAATTATTTTTTAATCACAACGCCCTATCACCAGGGTGACGGTTCTGTTCAGGAGAATTTTTTAAAATACGTAGGCACAAAAACTGCCACATTACAAATCTTTTTGACAGGATGAAGTCTGTCGG